>JBBPCY010117771.1:0-18047 GCA_037974405.1 Brachyalestes nurse | reverse complement strand
GTGATTAATAATCGTGATTTCAATATTGATAAAAATAATCGTGATTATCATTTTGGCCATAATCGTGCAGCCCTAGTGTGACGTTCTATTAACTTATTATCTGAAGTTTAATGAACTTTTCAAATGTACTTTTTCATCGGGCAGCACCATGAAGCTTCAGCCTTGCTTTAAATACAGTACTGGTCATCGACCATGGAATTACGCCAGAGTTTTGTCTGGAGCGGTTATTTTAGGGCTGTCTCAGTTTCGAATCTATAAATTTCTAATTCACCCTCTGAATGAACTGACAATGCTTTTGGTTGTTTGCACGATTATCCCACTGCTCTCTTTTACAGATATGTATCTGTGAGATACAAATGGACATTTTTTATAATGTTTTCATCTGGGTCTTTTTCAACACCTCCTATTATATCCTTACCTCACTCTGTCATGTCAGTATTTTTTACAGTTTGTATGATCGTGGATCAGTAAAGCTAAAGTCCTGTTTGTATTTTCTGTGGCCTAAATCAAGCCTCACAGCGAGGAACACAGAACAGAGGGACTCAGTTAAACATGAAAAACACAGAAACACATGCAACATCACTGTCATGAAATCCAGACTTTGATTCTTTTACACCATGTTAAAACTCCAGCATCTGTGCTAGGATTTCTGAAAAGATACATTATTACATTACTGCAGTTCTGCATAATAACATTGTTCAGATTATTCACCAAACTTCACATGTCTTTAAACAAGCTTCTTACTTAATTCTGCACTGAAACTTTTTTTTAATATGATAATTTATGGCACTTCCACAACATTATTTTTTATTGTCTTTGTCCCAAATCAAGCCTATATATGTTGTCTCACCTCCAGTATATGAAAAACACTTGAAACACATAAAAACATTGTTTTATCCGGTGATGATAACTGGCAACTGTAGATTCATTCATTTAAGACAGATATGGAGATGGTCTGGGTAAATAAAATGACAGTAAAATTGTATTTTCTACTCATGAGCAGCTGAACTTTCTGCATGTGGAACTTTTTGGGAGTAAAGGCAGTGTATAAACTGAGCAGCCACTCCCATCGCTGTAGTTTATACTGAGATATTCTTATCCCATTATCATTACTGAGGCCCTGTGGTAAAATTACATTACGCTGCTCCCCCATGGAAAATCAGTCCCAACAGTGTTCCCGAAAGACTATGTATAGATTGTTATTACTGACTTAACTTTATTTTTAATGTTAGGCCTTTTCAATCAGAGTCTGTAACTAACTGCCTGCTCTGTTACTAATGTAATATACAGTGACAGTCCAAGCAGTGTAGCTGTGGGGGAAACAGTCGCATTACACCAGCGTTGCCTAGGTAGTGCCCATAAACCATGCAGCTCTTCTGAAACCCTGCTTTATGCTCAGCTTTATTTTTGACTTTCACAGGAAACACGATATTTGAGATTGTGCACCATCTCCATAACACCGGATACACAAACACTAATCACACAGCGCACACCACACCCAGCGAGCCAACGTCAGGCAGCGCTACGAAGAAGTTTAAAGTCCTGCAGTCCTAATCTAACACACCTGGCAACTCCAACCTTCAGATACTGTTTGATTACTCTGACCAGGCACGTCAGAACAGGGCTGGAACTAAACTCTGCAGCACTCCCGGAAAAAACACTTCTCACCTTTATCAGTTACTTACAGAAAACACTCCTTTTGTTTCTAGTCAGTCATTCTAGGCAGGCTAAAAAAAGGTATTTTTCCAACAGTGGAAGCCAAGAAAAAAAAAAAGAAGGCAGGCATTCTTATCAACCCACTCTTTTGAACTGAAGCCAGCATGGGGTACGCTCATAAATTTCAGCCGGCGCTTTTTCTCCACTGCTCCCGCAATCCGCTTAGCCTGACAAACGTTTAACACTGTCAACACACCCTTTTAACAAACTTCATGAAAAACAACCGCTGTGGCATAGATCCGAAAAGGCTAAGCTACTGAGAGCATGGTTCAGTGCTGGAGTCTCAGCCTTGGTGCCGGAGTGGTATTTAACCTATGAAACAATGAGAGAGTTAAGACCTTCAGAGAGAATGAGGGGAGAACATGTGTACTGAAATCTTAAGAAAGTAAACAGAAAACAGTATGTTAGGGCCAAAACCGGCTGAAAAGCTAAGAAGATTTTTTTTAGGTTTACACAGGAGACAACAAGCATAAGAAACTTATACCATCTACAATTAAAAATAGGCTGTGATATACAGTATCACCATTCTGAAGCACATAAACACCGCAGTGAGAGGCGGACAGAATAAAGGACAGTCTGCACTCAGTGAGGTTAATTATAACATGGTGTTGCAACTAAGATGCCTAAGTAAACAAAGAGAGGTTCTTATTCTACCATACAAAGATTATTTACTCTTATTTATGTTCTACTTTGTGGTTAAACATGAATTTGCAGTCCCAACACACCCTGTTTCCACAACAGATTTATTCCAGAGGGTCTATATTTAAATTAATTTGGGATGGAAAGGCTGTTTGGTGCAAACAACACAGAATTTTATAGAACTAAGTGTGTTTTAGATCTGTTTTCCAAACTTACAACTGCAGTTACACTTACAGCACAACTTCGAATGATTGACAATATTTGGGATGAACTGTAAATTAGATAAACAGCACCAACTGATTTTTAAAGTTTCAAGGTGAATGGGCCAAAATGACTTAAAAACATGTTTTTTGCTTCTCTTTTACAGTTACTTTTAGGAGCTATGCACTTTTGACAGTGAAGGAATGTGGCACCCACTTGAATATAGCACCTCTTTTGAACTTTATCTAGGGTCTTTTGACCCAAACTGTGATCATGTTACACAGTTAAAGTGGGTAAGTCTAAAGGCGCAGCCCTAAAAGGTTCAGCTTTGTAAGCTACAGCTGCCCAATCTGAAAGCCACACTGAGCTAGTGGACTCCAGAGGGCTTGAGGTGATGTAAGCAGCCAGTCTTCCCTCCAGCTCATATGTATCGAAGCTTTATGAGTTGTGGGGACTGGCACAAGCTGCCTCTGTGAAGCTCAGCGGCTGACTGAACTCTAGCTAGCGCACAATGAGCCTCTATTCAGGCTCGCTGTTCACGACTGCAGTTTTGGCCCTTTAAGGACACCCACTACTGAAGGATCAGCACCCGCCTGTACCACACACACTGAGCAGGGCCACGCGGAGTAGAACAGATACACAGTGAGGAACACAGAACAGAGGGGCTCAGTCGAACATGAAAAATCCTGGAACTCATACGACGTTGGTGTCAAAGAAAAATCTAGACTTTGATTTTTTTACACCATATGAAAACCCCAGCTGCTGGTGTCTTGGTATTTCTGAACAAGAACTTACTCACATTAGTGCGGTTCACAAGTCAGCTGAAGCACAGCTGCACAACATTCTGCTAAAACTGCTGCTGTTGTAGCCTTCAAACACAGCTTTTATAACGTACATCGTAAGGGTTTTATAAATTACTATTCTAATTGTATTTTTGCAGCAACAGTTGCAATGGCAGTAATCAGGGTTCCCTTCCTCATCTCCTGGAAGAACTCACCCAGTAAACGAGACTCTTGGCTCCCAGTTTTAGTGCTACCCTCACTAGGGTACAGTATAATTATAAAATGAGAACATATTTCAGATGCTTTATTTACCTTGTCTTTACATCCGTTTCTTGAATTTTGCACTGAAACTTTATCATCTGATTATTTATAGCATTCCCACACCTGTGATTTTAGGCAGTTCACAATATGATTTCCGCTCTTTTTAGCTTTATTAGGAGAGTGAAAAGTAGTGCACTTTTTTTCTGAGATGAGATGGAGTGGATTCTTAAACTAAACCAGCTAACTTGCTATTAATTATTATTATTTTTAGAGTTTACTATATAGTAACAATCATCCTTCTTAAAGGCTTTTGATGATGAAACGTAGTTTAGGTGACAAATTTTGAGGCTTGAAAAATAGACGAACCTTCCAAAAACAAAATATAGACTCGATTGCCATTAACACATCCAGATCCTCCCTACAGTAACATCTAAAATATATAATTTAAAATAGATTCTACAAAAATGACAACCTCACACTTGTGGTGTCTATGAATGAAAATAGAACATGATTCGGAAATTTTCAAAAGAAAGCAAGGTGTCCACACCCTGAACTCAAGGACTCAAGTTAGGCAAGACTGATATGGACAAACTCTCTAAACGTCAACAGTGACACAAAGTCATGAAGGACGTTTCACATGTACACAAACATGCAGAGTGTACACAGAATATAAAGAACAGGCATGTGTTTATTTTTATCTTTACACACAAACACTGACACAGACACAAGGACCTGGCGATGCTAATGCAGCACCCACTGCCTTCTCAAGCCGCCAAATGCTCACACAGAGGCTGGAATATTTTTGCATGTGTTTGACTTCTACTTGGCTTTCCATAATGGAACTATATGCAGACAGAGCCACAGTGCTGGTCAATGGTGTGGCTGAAAATATGTTTTCCATAATATTAAAGTAATAAACCAGCTTTTTTTAATCCTATCTGCTGCAACACCACGTTTTTTTCCTGTGGTCGGAAAACAGAATAAAACCTGTACAGCTGAAATGCATATAAAATGTAATAAGTGCCACAGCTTCGTAAAATTAAAATAAAAAATTACAATCTTACAATTTTTTTTTTGCAATCAACAAAGTCTCAGGGTGTGTGTATCTTCTACAAATCCTCCTGTAAAATCATCCAAGCTAGCTTACAGCACATAAAGCTGCACTAAGGCCATGGATACTTTTTCGGCCACTGCATAAATTTACAGGAGTACCTTTCCTAGTTCTCATGTCTTTGCTGTTATTATACAAATGTGGTTTTCATGTGTGTCCTAACCTGCTATTGCACAACGAAAAGTCCCAACATGTACAATTCGTTCATCCATTCATGAAGTCTACCAGCCTGAGGTTCGGATTCCATCACCACGGGTGTGTCTGTGTGTGGGTGAGCATGGAAATTGTAACTCACATCAATGACAGATCTTTTGTGGATCCAACAAGAAACATCATGTTCTGATGAAATAAATGAGCAACAAGAACCACTGACTAATGACAGAATTCACTAGTCCTCTACCAGGGAAAGCGGTTAGATCCTGTTATTCCTGCACTTTTACTACGTTCCAGTTCATCAGTCTGACAGCAGTTCAGTCAGTGCCCTCCAGCACAAAGCCTTGATCCAACTTTCCGTGCCTTCAAGGCATGCACACTGCATGAAGAAAAAACTGTATAGAAAAGGAAACAACACCCCAATAAAGTGCTGTACAATTCAGAGAAAATAATTGACTTTTTTCGGATCAGTATTGTGAATGCAATTTAAAATGCAATTACTTTCAGCAAATTTATATTCAGGGCAAGATGACCGGCATATCAGCTTTTCAGTTTTTCAGCTTGAACGCAGTGTGCGGCCCCCAGTTTCTTGTTGTTCTGTTGTCATGTAAACACTGTGTGGGTGTTTGGTTGCTTCTTATTCATCTAACTCGTCTACTGGCAGTCCCCAGGGTCCTTGGTGGTTGGTTACATTTCCCTACTTAAAGCTTGCAGTTGATGAGGTGGGCAAACTTGAAACAGTCTTGAAAATGCAAATTGTGATTTTGATATTTTATTTTCTCTCTCAGCCTGTACAGGTTTTCTGTTTGTCTCTAAGCAGAAGAACATGTCAGAATTAGAACATGTCAGATGTGGCCGACAGAGATTATATAAAAAATCTTGCAACAACCTTTATGCAAACGTGTAAATGCAAAAACGGCAACAAGAGCACAACTGTACACAAAGACAACATACACAACAGTGACAGGCCTGCAAACTGGGTTACCCAGCGTTTGGTTACTTCTATATATGGCATAAGGGAAAAAAATAGGCCATTACCGTTACAGCAAATGTAGTTAATTGTGCATCTTTCTCAAGAAAGGATTTTGGACCCATTGAAAGACTGTGCAGAACTGATTAGTTCATTAATCATTAAAAAATCAGCATGAAATAAAATGTATGTCTAAATCAGACACTCCTTGTGCTCAGTTGTTAGATGACCTCAGAGAGTCTTACAGATATTTCTGACACTGAATAAGACCCTGTTATTCATAAAAACATTGTATTGTATCCCACTGTATTGTTCATTTTATATCAGGTTGTGTCAGAAACCATCTAATCGAGCCTGAAAGAAAAAGTGAGAACTGCAGCTCATTGAGCTGTGAGGTAAGTGTGGGATGATTTAAGCTGGTGGTTTTTTCACTGATAGTCATAAAGGTTTATTACTTGTCAGCTTAATTAGCTTTGAAGCTCCAGGACAAAACTCAAGCTGCCAGACATGAATTGAGCTCAACTGTTCCTTTAAGTTAGTTCTGAATAGCAACCAAGCAGAAGGAAAGGCGATATCATCGAACACAGATTATGCTGAGATTAGCCCCAAACAGCATACAAAGGCAAGGCCTCGTGGGACAAGAGTGAAAAAAACAGATGGATGCAGAAAACTTGGAAGAGTTTTACTGATGTAAATGATGGCACACAGCATACAGTACTGTGTAAAAGTCTTAGGCACCCGTGAAAATGACATTTAAAAACTGTTTAGATGGGTAGTGAGTGTTTTTTCACATGAATACAACTAAGTATACTCAATAACACAATAAAGAATGAATACAAATAACAAACAATAAATTGAGATAGTATGTCCAGTATATCAGTGTGTTCCTTGTGGAAGTCCAGTTTTACTTTTAGTTTCCATCAGAAACCTGGTTTGACTCAATCAGTCCTTCAGTAAATTAAATCAGGAGCTGGTGGTGGTGGTTGATATTCTTCTCACAAAATATCAACGATCTTTTTACAAACTTGATACATTTTATTGCTTTCATGTTTGTTTGCATTTATTCAAATATTAACTCTGCTAGCAGAAGGACACATTATCACAAAAATGGCTGTAAACCATAGGTGCCTAAGACTTCAGCACAGTACTGTATATACACTCAGTGAAAATGAATCAAACCAGATGTTTGGTGGCATATGGAACAAAATGGTGAGTTTACAGGCCCTTGCATTCTTTGGAAAATGGAAAATACACTTTTTGCAGATGGTGCGTTTCCCTGCATCAGCTTCTATTTAAAGCACCTTTCCTTCCCTGTTGAAACTGTAAACTGTTTTACACAGAAGTGGCATACAGCTAGCTTATGAATCTGCACTGTTTAAACAGAAAACTGTCCCCACACACAGGGTGGAGCTGTTCACGGGCCTTTTTTACTTCGGTACAGGCTCCTGTGGAATCTCTCCTATTCTTAAACTTTAACACTGTGATTCTGCTTATGCGTTTGGTTTTGAGGCCTATGGTCACATTCCAGGGAATAAAAACGTGAATGAATTTACCAGTCATTGGAAAAGTTGCCTATAAATGCCAGTCTTGTGTGATGAACATGTTATTACACTTACAAATGACATGAAGTAAGATATAAGCCTCAAGAGTGGTCTAAGTACATCAAGACTTTTTCTCAGCTTTGGCACCAAAGTGGTGGAATGAACTTTCCGCTCGCTGTCTTCAAACGGAGATGGAAGACCTCCTCTTGACTGAGCACTGAGAACGAATACATGTTCATGTCATAAACTAACACAAACTTAACCACCAAAAAACTGTCTTTAGCTTGCTAGTAGCTCTTAATTTTAAGTCTAGGTTTACCTAGGTGTTTTCTGGTGCACTATAAAACACAGACGTACGCCACTCTGGATCAAAGCATCTGCCAAATGCTGTAAATGTAAATATAAATGCCCCATAAACATTGCACTGTGGGTTTTCTGATACATGAATTTCTATTTGAGACTTTAAATTCATTTCAAACGTAACATTTTGACCCATATACAGATTAACTGAAGCCACAGCTTAAACCAACACCACTACTTTTAATGCAGGTTGTCACAGCAAAAGCAAAAGGAAGACTGAGGCCTAGTGACTAAATCAGACAGCTGAAACATCATGCACATCTCCTTCATGCCACACATGGTCAAAATTCCTCACCACCCTCATGGTACAATGGCACAGTGAGGAGTGACATTCCTCCTCCCCATCGTACTACTACAGTCTGTTCATTACTGCTTACTCTGAATCCTGTTCTCACTGAGCGGCAGCATACCACGTCCCCGAACGGCAGATATTTTTCTGATACAGAAACTGAAACCTTGAGTACTGGCTGACGCCACTTCATTTTCAACATTTCTTCCTTAAAAGCTACTTAGCTTTAAAATAACCCATTTTATCAATATTATTATAGCAGCTAAATACAACAGAGCAATTTCTCTGTTTTTGTCATATATTTTTACACAATGTGTAAATATGTGTAAATAGACGTGTGTTTTAAAATTTCTCTTTTAATTTATTGTAACTATATAGCACCGTCACATACATGTTTCAGAGGCACACATTGTATAACTGTCTATGAGACAAATAAAGAATCTTACATCTTGAAATCAACATCAATTTCAGTATCGCAGTATAAGCTCACGAAACCGATACTGGCCACATATCGTCCAGCTTTGTAGCTCATACAGGCTGACACACACTCCCACGGCGCGGAGCTCTCTGATAGTGGTTTAAAACTGATAAACGCTCAGACTGCTAGACTCATAAGTTACTCGAACTGAACCAAAAATGAGCAAAAATTTTCACGATGCAAATCGAAAGAAGAGACAGCGTGTTAACTTTGCAGCGCGGATACCTTAGCGCAAGCAGAAACAATGTCACACAACCACAAAAAAAGGGCAGAACATTCAGTGGTTTCACAAAAGTCTTAACGCAGCGATATTTTAACAGCTTTGCTGAACCTGAAGCCATTTTATCCGCGACTGGTATGTGTGCGTGTGTGAGGCTTCTCCGAGTGGAGAAGAGTGGGGACACAAACGGAAAAGTCTTTAGAGGACGCTTAGTAGAGGAACTTACTATTTCCACGGACAGAATAGTTCCTTTCCGAGTCTTTGCGTAGTTCTTCAGTTTCTCCACGCAGCTGGCGGCTGGGCTCGACTCCGTGTCTGCCATCCTCCCCAGAAACGGCCCGGGGCTCACACACTGCAGACCGCGGAGAAACTCAGCCAGAGAGCCGGGCGGGCCCTGTTTTTCAGGAGTGGTCTCACTACAGAAGAACTGTCAACCTCCGAACAGACGGTCCTGCTAACTTCGAGAAAAAACGAGGCTCTCAGAATGTATGAGTGGGCGTTGGCTTTTACTTCAGGGTTTGAGACGGAGGAGGAGTGCTACTCAACTGAGGCTGAAAGTGTCAAACACTGTATGGACAAAAGTATTGGGACGCCTGTCCACTACACCAACAGGGAATTTAATGAAATCGCATTCAAATACATGGATTTTAACATGGAGTTGGCCTCCCTTTGCAACTACTTCTTGGAAGGCTTTCCGCACGATTTTGTAGTTTGTGTGGGAATTTGTGCCCATTCATTCTGTAGAGCATTTGTTAGGTCTGGCACTGATGTCCTGGCTCACAATCTCCGTTCCAGTTCATCCCAAAGGTGCGTTTGAGGTCAGAGCTCTGTCCGGGCAAGTCAAGTTCTTCCACAGCCTTGTCTATATGGACCTTGCTTTGTGCACTGGGACACAGTCAAGTTGGAAGCATGGTGTTGTTCAAAATGTCTTGGTATGCTGAAGCACTAAGATTTTTTTTCACTCAGAACTAAAGGCCAACCTGAATTCAGTAATTAAGAGGTGTGTCCCAATACTTCCAAAAACGTCAGTGTCTGACCTCATAAGTGCTCTACAGAATGAATGGGCATAAATTCCCACAGAAGTCTTCCAAGAAGAGTTGGTGTAATGGTTAGGTGTTCCAATACTTTTGTCCATAGAGTGTCTCTGTCATAATTTATTATGACTGCACTCTCTCTCCTGCCCTCTTTGCACTTTGTGTAGTTTGAATGTAGTCTTGTGTTGTTTCTGTATTTGTTCTTGTGTTTCTGTTTTTGTTCTTGTATGGTCCTAGATACATTTTTCATTTAAGTGCAGATTGTGTATATGGCTTAAATGACTTGATTTTCAGTCAGAGCCCGTTTCTTTCTAAACTGCTCGTCTCTCTCTTGTGGCTTTGGTAACTATAATTGCTCTCTAAGGAGAGCCCTTCTGTTTTGGCAACAGGGTGAATGATAATAACAGCTGAGGTTCACACTCTCGATACACAGGAAATCACTTCCCCCTAGAAAAAAACAGGTGTGATATTGTCTTTACGAAAAAAATATTTTCCAGATGCAAAACAGCTTCAACAAACAGTGAAGGTGAAAAGTTTTAGTCGGTAAGCTGGAAATTTTGGAAATTTTGGAAGTGAAATTTGGAGGAATGAATTAGGAAAAATCCTCTGGAAACGTTTAAATAAACTGTAGGGAACTATTAAGAGGCCCCAAACAGGGAACGCCCTGCAAGAGCCCTCTTGTGGTCATGGAGCAAAGGTGCAACCACACTGGTTTCAGACTGTGTCCTCTTCTTTCATTCTTTCTTTCTTAAAAATAAATGCTTGATCATTCTAATAAAATAAAATATTTTTTAAAAAGCCTAGTGAAATGATGGCTGTCCAAAACCTTCTCTTCCTTGGAGAAGAATATATATATCGTATGCTGGGCAACGATTACAATTTTTATTCACGATTAATCACATTGTTTTCTGCAATTCATTGCGATTAATTACATTGTCATGCCCCGAAATTAAATAAATAATTCAAAAGTACATTTGGTTTGCAAACACTTTAAACAAATAAGGTGCTTTTCAACAGCAGTACTCCCTTTAACACAGTTACTGTTAAAACGTTTCTTATAAATCTAAACTTAAACATGAATGCAGGACATTCACGTTTTATCTAGTTTGTTACCCTCAGGGTCCAGAGCATGGTGGGCGGAACCATTATATATAGCTATAGCTGCTGCAAAGGGGGACCAACTTCATATGAAAGACTTTAGGAATCCAGTGTCATTAAAGTCCCTGTTGGTATCATGGTCAGGCGTCCCAATACTTTTGGTGAGATACAATGAGGTAGAGGTAGGTGAGATACAGTGAGGTAGAGAGGCAGCTGAGATACAGTTAGATAGAGAGGCTGCTGAGATACAGTGAGATAGAGAGGCAGGTGACATACAGCGAGGTAGAGATGCAGGTGAGAGACAGCGAGGTAGAGAGGCAGGTGAGATACAGTGAGGTAGAGAGGCAGGTGAGATACAGCGAGGTAGAGAGGCAGGTGAGATACAGTGAGGTAGAGAGGCAAACACCTTCAGTCAGATAAATCATTGTTGCAATGAAGAACTGGATAAATGTTTTCAGAGCCTGAACAAAACATTCATGCAGGCATTGCAGATTGTTCACTGAAAATATCGTCATACAATGAATTTCATGTGTTCAAGTCAGGTGTGCTACAGACATGCTCAGACCTTACTACTGACCAACCTTCATCTCGTTAACACCTGCCATTGCCATGAGTCTTGGAAGATCTATTCATACACAATATGGCCTGAAGTATGTGGACACAGTTCCTAGTTACTGGGTTTATGTGTGTCAGCCACACTCGTTGCACGCAAGTATAAGATAAAGCACTGGTCTCAGTCATTCTGCTTCCAGTATTTGTCTGCTTTGAGGAAACAGTTTGGGGAAGGTCCTTTCCCGTTCCTGTGTGGACAGAGTGAGTTGTCTTGAGTCATGGTTTGATAAGTGTGGTGTTGAGTGCCCTTTTAAGAACCCTGACCTACTGATCTACTGATTATTCTGACAATTACTCGAGAAAGTATTTTGTTTTATTTTCCCCTTTTGACCCTCCGTCTACTTTAGATCACACTTTCAGACTCTTGACATTTTTGAGACAGTAGATGCTTTTTATTTACTGATATACACAAACTTATTTATCACAAAATCAGGAAAAATGGCAGTGGAGAACAGGATGTAAAGGAAAGCTGGCTCAGAAACTGTGTTATGAATTGAAATTATAATTTTGGAAATGCATAATTAAAATAAGTCATCAAACTGACTAAATTTATTTTAACTATTTGTGGGCACAGAAACCTGACAGCAGAAAAGCCATTTGAAGCCTGTGGAGGACAGATTTTGAACCATATCTTTCTTTTGAAGAAAGAAATTTACCACTGCCAAGCAAATTCCCATAACTTGCTGTTTTTTTTCCTTTTACGTAAAATGTTGCGCAAAATGCATTGCAGCACTCAGTCATAGATTTGGTGGGTGTAGGGGTGATGATCTTATCTTCAAGACTATCAAGGATGTGTAAAGTGAGGTGAGGTTAGCCAACTGCCATAATGTAATGATAATGTAAGACGCTGCAAGCTGTTCTCCAATGTGCGAAGGCAGTAACAGACAGATATGGTAAAAGTATGAGGAACATTTCGCTCGTCACAAAATCTGATCGTAAGTGGCGAATTTGTGACTCAAGGAAGTGCCAGATTTAAATATGTATACGTCTCACACTCTGCTTGTGATTAGATCATTTAACGGGTGTAAATACCAGACATGCTCTGGGCCTGTTTGTTTAGTGATGCCTTTTTTTAATTACTCTAAAGTACATCCTCATTTTACATTAAAATCAATTATACAGTTTGTGCATATTAATATTATATGACAAAACAAGTCAATCAAATGAGTGAGTATTTCTTTTCTGTTTCTGTCTTGAAAAGCCTTAGTGTGCCCATATTTATTCTGTGTAAAATAGTTTCATGCTGGTAATACATTAATCAAGTATTATTTGTTTAAAAATTAGGACTTTTGAAAAGCAAAAATAGTAAAAACATCCATCCTAGTGAGAAAAAAAGCCTTGCTGTTTGCAATAGCCTTGAGAACATGCTATTCTCAGAGCGTGTGCCCTCTTGAGAGTGCCGTTTTCTGAAGAAGTCCTAATTGATCCAGAACCCAGAAATTTCAGGTTTGGAATTTTCACCGCAGTGGAACAGGAACATGTGCAGCACATATGAGCTTTCCAGACTGCCACAAAGAAAGTGTTTTGTTTTTTGTTTGTTTAACTGTATATCACTGACCTTGATGTGGGGTTTCTCTTCAAAGACTGAAGAAAAGTGAGAACAAGAGGAACAGTCATGTGTTTGTCTTTGTTCCTGTCTAGACATTTTCTACACTTTAGCAAAACAAGTTGCACCTTTTTTTGTGGTGTAGTGTAAAGTTGCTCTGCTTTCTCAAGCTCCCTCTGGTTGTTGCCTAGTGGGTTAAACACTTGCCTGTGAAACTGGCAAGCGCTCACTTTCTACCATTAAGCAAGACACTCAACCCACTGTTTTTTTATTTCTGTCAACATCATAGTACAGAAACTGCTCGTTACCATAACTATCTGCTAGACAGACTTGAGAACTCTCAGGTACAGTCCTTAGTTGGTTCTGGTCCTACGAGGAAGGCAGGAGATATTTTGCCTCAATTGGCTCACGTGAATCGAGAAAACAGCCATGTCATATGGAGTCCCTCAAGGGTCAATTCTTGGACCTCTCTTGTTCAACCTGTACATGCTTCTTCTGGGTCAAATTCTTAGAGAATGATGTGTCCTATCATAACTATGCAGGTGACACTTGGATCTATCTAGCTCTCTCACAAAGAGAAAGTACATAACTGGATGCATCAAAACTTTCTCCAATTAAATAAAGAAAAACGGAAATTATACTGTGGAAATAAAGAGGGAAGATACATTCTTGGTGCCCACCTGGAACCTACAGCACTTAAGACATCCACCCATGTTATAAACCTTTGTGTGATCTTGGACCTTAGTTTTGATGATCACATCAAAGCTGTTACAAAGTCAGCATTTTGGCACCTTAAAATCATTGCTAAAGTTAGTGACTTTTTGTCCAAACAATACTTAGAAAAACTAATCCACGCCTTAATTTCCTGCAAGGTTGACTATTGCAATGCTCTCCTCACTGAGATTCCCAAGAAGTTTATTAAAAAATGATCAAAATACTGCTGCCAGAGTTCTAACCAAAACCAAGAAAAGAGAGCACATGATTCCTATCTCAGGTCCTTGCACTGTACAGAATTGATTTCAAAGCATTATTGTGTACAAGTCACTTAATGGTTTGGGTCCTACATACATCTCTGATATGCTTGAAGTATATATTCCTGGTAGGTCTCTTGGATCTGCAGGAACTGGACAGCTAGTGGTGAGAAGATCCGCAACTAAACATGGTGAAATGGCGTTTAGTCACTATGCAGCTTGCTGCTGGAACCAACTGCCCATCAGTATCAGATCTGCACCAACTGTAGCCAGCTTTAAAAAGCATTTAAAAACATTTTATTTGTGTTACTACGTCTTAGGTTTGGTCTTTGGCTGAAAATTAGCCCGCGCGTGCATGGTTTATCTTTATTCTTCACAGGAAACAATGGAGTGGAGTGGTGTGTTTATTTTTGTCTTTTTTGTTTTTAGACCATGGGGAAAATGCAGAGTGAAAGCGCTTCCTCGAAAGTCATCCGTCCCCAGCCAGGTTGGTCTCTAAATACTTTCTCTGAGATTGTTATCTTAAAACTGTGTGTTTCCTGCAGAGACTGTAATCTGAACTGTAGCCTTATTTACACACAACATGTTTTGTTGATTTCTGATCTCTGGTCTTATCTTCGGCTTGTGAAATATGTGCGAAATCTGACCAGTTGGAAGGTTTTTTGGAGGATGTTTTGCAGGATGAAGTGCAGTATTCTTAGATTCTTCTATCATCTCTCCATCAGCTATCCACTCCTAAACCATGCATACAATATAACTGCTGAAACGGAACCCACTGAGTATCTATTATCCTTAAAAGCAATGAGAAATGAAGCTTCTGTAGTCTGACTGAACAGACATGTTTAATGTTTCAGTTGCAGCAATTGCTCTTTTTACGTCTGTCAAAAAGCACTTCCTACCAGGCATTCCCAACCTGTAAACAACTGACAAGCAAAGTTTCCATGTTTTCTGATTTCTCGGTGGGTATATACAGCAACAAGTAACAAACTGCCCAGAAAAATGCATTCTTGTTTTCTGTTTTCCTCTTAAAATGTGGATACTATAAATTCGATACATTTTAAGTTTATGTATGTATTTATTTGCTTGTTTGTTTGTTTGGTTCTTGGTAACTGCCACAAAATCAGCGTTTTGTTGAAAAAAGGGGTAAAAAAAGAAAAAACTAAAGATTTTACAGGATCTATAATTGGCAAAATGTCCTTTATTATGGCTCTTAATCCTAAAGGTAAACAAAATCCTGTGTCTGAAAGATGAGTAAACTAAACCTTCTGAGTCTGTTTACAGTTTTGTGTTTTTGTGTATAGTAAGTCTTTTACCAACTTTTGTTCTCCAGCTGAAACCTTCCCTATAATTAATATTACCACCGGTGTGATACTGTGCTAGAGGTTTCAAAGCTATCAATTTGCTTGTAGAAGTTGGGCCGCAGAGTTTTGGTTTAAGGACTGCTCTTTCTGGAGCCTGGCTCATTTGGGTGATGTCTTTGCCAGTAAGAACCGCCAAGGTTTTTTCTCGGAAATCATATATTTGCTTTGGTCCACCACTCTTCACAATAGTGCTTTACAGTTTATGTGGCTTGTGCTTAAACAAGCAATAAATAAATGGATTTTTCTTTCTGGTTTAGCTTAGAAAAATCTCCCCACCTGGAATAAAGTGCTTTTCCATTTCCTGTACCACATATTTTATAACATAACATTGGAAGTGTTTCTAGTCATTGTGTGATCAGCTTGCACTTCCATTAACAAGAAAAAATATATATGAATATAAATAAATGAATCATGACCCTTCAATTCGTAATAGTGAGATTGCTTTCACTGGCACTGTTACCAAAAGTAGAGTACTCTTTTTGTGTTTTAGTCAGTTTCAAGAAGAATAACTTAATTCATGTGCTCTGGATATCCTTATTAAATATTTTCAATGGGCACAGACCCACAGGGCATGTCTGGGAAGATGGTAGGAACAAGAAGGATATGAGCTCTTGGGTCCAAATGACTTATACTGTAGATTAGGTCAATGTACATCAAATTATTGCTAATGTCTTTGTGAAGCAATAGTCTTTAGTGTTGTCCCCCTCTTTTTAAAGGCTTGTGTGTGAAGACCTTGTCCCTAACGGACCAGCAGAAAGTCTTTGTAAACATCTGTCAGTCCCAAGACGTTCCGCCCCCTCCCGCCCTGTCCCAGGAGGCACTGGTGGAACTCCTGGAGTCAGATGACCCTACAGGATATAAAGTACCCATGAGCCTTGGGGAGGCCCACTCCGAGATGGACAACAGTGAGAATTTCCAGTTTATATCCAGTTTAGCCTCTCTCCCTCATCTGTCGACCTCATTTTTGATCGACCCATCCAAAAAATGGTTTGGCAAAAAAAAAAAAAACACAATTTCCACAATTTCCAACCTGCAGCGAATGCATCAGATCTACCGAGACAAATTCTTTTTTTAGCGCTGGAGCTATGATGCTAATGTTGTCATTTTCATTTAAAAACAAAACAAAAAAAAATCTCCAGGACTTTTAAACTTGAAGCTTTCAACAAAAAAGCAAACAAAAGTCCCCCTCTGCATTTAGCCATTTCAGACAACCAGGGGCTGATCTTGGATCAGATTCTTCTGTATTCATGACTGTCATTGCCTTAAAAACTGATTCTGGATCAAAGCTCCTTCTCTTGAAGTGGCTTGTAAAATCAGACCCTGGTGACTAAAAAATGGCCACAGCTTTCAGCTACACAGTAAAGTTTTGTTCCTTTTTAAAGCTTATAGTAAACCTCACAGTTTTCTTAAACGAGATTTTCTGTGCCACATTAATGGAGAGCTGAATGAGGTTTGAGCGAGTTCTGAGATGTATTTACAGAATTGTTTGACTTCTGGTGTTTGCAGCATAGCTCTAAACTGAAGAAGCGACATTTGCATTTCAGACATGTCTTAAATGATTGACTACATCTTGGGTCGAAGTGGATGTGCCAAATTATTCCTTCAAGGAAGGAATGCTTGAGAGATCGTAGAATTTTCTCTCTAATTCAAGAATCTCAATGTAGCAATTATGATTGCATTCAAGTTTGTGGTGTCTTGATTTAGTGAGTTTACTGAAACCATTATTTGGAGAATATTGTTTCCCTTCCAAACCCTTGCTAGTATGTTTTATTGCTGTCTGTTTAAGAGTCTCTCTTTCTTGCCAGATTCTAAAAGCTGCACTGTGTTTGATGTTGTCGTAAACCTGGAATTCTTCAACAAATGCCAGGTATGCTTTGTGTGTTTGCAGTAAATGTGGGTAGCGAGATATGAAAATCTGGCTTCCTGATGTGTTAATGTTTTCCTTTTCCTCCACAGAAAGACACACTGTTCCAGCAGTTTCTGATAGCAGTGTCACTCGAAGGTCTGGAGAACAAATACAGCTTGGAGTTAAGCAGAGGTGAGGTCTGCATGTATGGAAATCAGTGTTTGTTGGATATGCCCATTAAACAGAAATTATATCTGTTATTTTTGGCTTTCCTCTTGTTTCCTCTGGAATCAAAATGTAATAACTTTTGCCTTGGCTCTATTTTTTTTCCTCTTACTTTTCACTGACATGACGGGGAAAATAATATAAATATATAAAGATGTTTCATCTGCTGTTTCATCGCCTTTCAGCTTAGAGAAAATGCTGACACTGGCATTGTGTTACTGATATGACTTCCTTTTGACATTTAGGTTACAAAATATGGGTTTTTTTATTCAGTTTTTTAATGCAGTTCTCTCTCTCCCTCTCTTTTCCAAAATGGCATAAATCCATTTTGATAGTTTTTGGGAAAACGACCCACACAATTTGTTAATATTTAATTTATCCTGTTAAAATGGTTTGTTGGCTCAGTCTGAACATGTTGAACAATGATTGTTAAACAACAGTATTGTTGATTATAAATGTATTATGTTTTTATCCATTTCTTTTCTAAAACTTAATTGTTTCTGTGCGTTGTGTGTGAACATGCAACATATGACATCAGGGACTCATACAATAAATTAATATAAATCAAAATAAGTGCAAATGCATTAAATGAATAAAATAAATAGTAACAAACTAAATAGTAAAGTAAAATAA
>JBBPCY010117744.1:0-18051 GCA_037974405.1 Brachyalestes nurse | reverse complement strand
CGGTTACGTTCATAATTTGTAAACCGACTCGTTCAGTTCAGCATTCACGAAAAATAGGAACGTGTTCAATGAACGCCATTCATTGAACGCGTTCAGGCACAACACTGATTAGCAGTGTCTGCTTTAAAAAGTAAATCAGGCAAATGCTGTGTTTTTTGTTTTTTTTTTCACATGTTGATGGACAAACACCATAAAACCTGCATGTTTTATCCAGCCAGCACCGCTAATGCCAGTTTTTGAGTGGCTCCCTCGTAGCTCTGAGTATAAGTGCAGTTTATTTTTAGGCTGAGACAATGTCAGACATGCACATTACAGTGGTGATATTGGCACTTTATATCAAGATCCAGACACTGTAAGAGCTCCACCAATCATCACACACAGAAACTGAGCTTCTATAAAATGTGTAAAAGCTATTATGATGTTACCAGATATGCTTTTAAACCACATCTGATAACCTCATAGTCTTAAAGCCTGTTGTTCAGTAAGTGTTGATCTTTGCTCCACTTAAACAGTGTGTGAATAAATCTGTCATAAATTCAAGCTGAAGACCAGCCTGTGGGCTGTGCTTGCACTGGCACTGGCACATACTCACACACACACACACACACACACATACACACACATACGCAGACTATTCTGTTTATCAGTCACAGTTCGCATTAAATGAAATATGGCAGTTCTTTCGCAATTTAAACGTGCACTGATATGCACTGATAACTATTTCAGTGTCAAATTATGATGATTTGCCACATTTTAAGGGAAACCATTAGGGCTAGGTATTGTTGCCGATTTCCTGAATCGATCCGATTCCGATTCACAAGGTCATGATCTGATTCAATTCTCGATCCGATTCTATATTGATTTATTTACAGATTTATTTGTGTTACTACTAGTTTGGCTTGGTTATAAATTGACTTGAGTGGAGGATATCCCTATGTTGCTGGACTGTACTGCAATTACCTGCAAACTTTGCCAATAAGTGGTTATTTTATAATTCATCCAATCCAAGATTATAGTATTGTCTATTGTCTACTTCTCGCGGTCGCAAGAAGTAGTGCGTAGTCGACAGGAGAAGATCGAACCGCGAATTTTTGAATCGATATTGTATTTTTTGAACGAGAATCGATATTGATCGGTGAATCGATTTTTTGAACCCAGCCCTAGAAACCATAGTCTTAAAGCAACTATAATTGGTGCACGCTGTTACTATTTCATGAAAAAATTATACTCCTTGTATTTATTGTCATCTGTGTAGTAGATTGTGGGTTTTAGCTGAGGAAGATCATGTCAAAGGCTTCCTGTCATCCCTCAGGTCTCCCCATGAAGAACAATGCTTTGTTCACTTCTGGATTAGGTGGCCTAAAGAGCTTCCTGAGTCAGCCTTTAAAGAGATCAGCAGTGCAAGTGAAGCACTTTTTCAGCTTACCAAAGAAATCCAACCTGAGGCTTTTCACCTCTGCAGTGTTGTCTTTGATGCCTTAAAAGAGTTACAGTATGTTCAGTGTTCTACTAGTAATTTCATTCATTATCATGATCACATTCCCCACATTAACAAGCCCGAAATCTCTGGAACTCTAGTGGTGTATTCCTTTAACCAGGGGTGTGATTGCTTTTCTTGCACATTTACTGTGGAAATTCTTCCCTTGATTACAACTATGTCTTTTTTTTCTTCCTCTGCAAGCTCCCTTCACTCTGCCTCATGTTTCTTTTTCTATTGGTATGGACCTAAAAATCATTGGAATTCCGAGTGTGTCACGTAGGGAGGAATCCTGAGGGTGCCAAACTGTAATAAGTAAATACACCATCCTTTGAATTCAAATGTGAGTCTGTCTGAGTGAAAGGGAAAGGGTGGGGAAATAATCTAGCCCCGCCAAGATGGGACTTAATAGAAAAGGCACTCGGTTAAGTGTATTTGTTTTTGCCCTTCAGTCAGAGGGTTTGGAACATCCTCACTCCTCTCTGGCAGTAATAATGTCCACGGAGGAGCGGTTCACATATCGAATTAAGAAAAGTATGGGATGCAAAAAAAAAAATACAAAAAAGACGTAGCAGAAGATGCTTCAGTAGGCTCGTCTGTCCATGCCCCCAGCAAAATAAGCTGACCAAGGGCCGCTCCAATCAGCTGGAAACATTGTATGTACTTTTTTAGAGATGGAGGGAAAAAATGGAAAAGCGTGGATTATATGCCAGAAAATTCTGCTTTCTTTTCACGCTCATCATTTTTAGACATATACTTCTTATTAGAGCTCTGCAAATGCAATGAAATTCCAGCACCCATAGCTCTGAGACATGACCTGACCTGGCCCGACTGGCACTACTAAATCTGAAACTTAAACCAACCCAACCATTTTATGTGCATCATCACTGAAGAGGTTTTTCAGTTTAGTTACTAAGTTGAGTCGTGTCATGCTGGTATTTTACTATTACATTAAATTTACAGCATTTGGCAAATGTTCTTAAGGCTCCTTCAATCAGAAGGTCATGGGTTTGAATTCCAGGACTGCTACTGCGACTGAGTTGCCCTTGAGGAAGGTACCATTCCCACACACTGCTCCCTGTTGGCTGCAGCCCAGTGCTTCACTTGGTGAATGGGTTAAATACAGAGAAAAACGTTCCCATTGTTCACACTGTGTGCTGTGGTGTGTTCATGCATGACTGCAAGGGACCACTTTATTTTATCCAGAGTGACATCTGTGCTTTTACTCATACTTGTAAACCTAGACTTTATTTTAATTAAGAGCTGCTAGAGTCAGTCCTCCACCAGGTACCTATCAGATCACATGCACAGAAAGTCTTTTTGGTGAAGTTTGTGTTGTTGTGTTGTTAGTTTAGGACAGGTAGGGTGGAGGTAGCTCAGTAGGTAGGATACTTGCCTCCGGACCAAGAGATCATGGGTTTGAATAATACCTTCAGCAGACCACCACTGGGTCCCTGAGCAAGACCCTTAACCCCAAGTTACTCCAGGGAGACTGCCCCCTGTAGTTAGGGCATGGAAGTCGCTTTGGATAAAAGTGTCTGATAAATGCCGTAATTGTAAACATATGTCATATCCAAGTGCTCAGCAAAGAGGAGGGTCTTCAGTCTCTGTATGAAGACAGTCAGGGGTAGTTTGATCCAGCACTTCGATGCCAAAACTAAGAAAAGTCTTGATGTGTGCCTTCAGCCTTTTTATGAGGAGGTGGGCGAGAGGGTCTGATCAGTGCTGATAGGTATTTTATCTGCAACACACTCTCAGTGTTTAATCTCAGTACATTATTGTGTAATTTCAGAGAGTGGATGCTGTTCTCAGTCATGCACAATCAAGCAATTCCACAAAAATGCACTGTCTTAGCGTTCCTCTCTGAAGTTCCTCTTGCTGCTGCTGCTGCGGGCAAACTTAACAAGAAAGGGGAAAGATCTGCTCTGACCTTTCCACCAAACAAACACACCCCTCTCATCAGCCCTGGTTTCACTGAGGGACACTTTCATCCCTGTCTCAAACTCTGGGGCTGTTCTGAACACAGCTAATGTTAACAGAAAGGGAGAAAACAGGGAACGAGTGAACAGGAGAGTGTGTTCAAAAGGATGTGTAAAACAAAACACTCAATAAAAACCAAACTGAGCTTGATGTTGCATAAAAATCTGCCTGAAACCTGATATTTTGTCTGGCTCCGTTCGAGGAGTAGACCTCTGCTGCTTATCATTGTTTCAGAGTCAGTTTTTTTCCCCTCTGGTTTTTCGCAGGAATCATTTTCTCTTCAGTTACAAGCCATGTTTTGAAATATCGAGCTTTTATTTACAAAAGAACTATTGCAAGATGTGTAAACATTGTCACAGTGCATCCCAAAAGCTTGTTGATGATTGTGATAGCCTAGTCATCGTAGTCATAACAATGTTCTTATCGCTGTTATGATCTTATTTACACTACATTTACATTACAACATTATGGTCATCACAGAAGTGCAGAGGGAAGGTCCGCCAGGGCTAACACTACAGACCATGCCATTGGAAATACAATACCAGCACTGACACAGATGGAAATCTACAGTAGAAAGTGAGGAATGGATCAAGCCTGCTGCTGACGATAGGGTAAAGGCGTAGGAGGAGGGAAGCCATTAAATAAATATTACAGCTTTTTCAATCTAATCTCTAACCTCTGCATTTGCATATTTTAGTGAGTTACTACATCATTATGATGGACTTGGAATAGAACAGAAAACCCATTCATTTGAAACACACTTAGAAGCCACTGGGAAGATACTAAAGTCCATGTCAAACATCTGAACTTTGTGAAAACACCCTGGTCAACTGACCAGTGCAGGGCAAACACACACTCACAAGCAATTTGTACTTACTAGGACTTTACACTTACGAGCAATTTAGCATCTCCAGTTCACCTGATGTATGGAGAGAACATGCAGACTCCACACAGGCAGGACCTTCTTCCCTTTGGAAAACTAGTTTGAAAGAACAAGAGATACAGATTTACAAAAACGCTGCACTGAAGAATTTATGAAGATTTTCTACAAATATATCTGTTCATTTATGTTGTTCAGCAGCCACCCAGTGCTGAAGCTTCAAGAAACTGGGTTTCCGTTCTATTCTAAGCAAAGGGACAGACACCAAATTGTTGTCTTAGGTAATTGACCTCATAATTTAGATGTTGCATATATATTAGATTGAAAAAAATGCTGGGAATGTTGGACGATTTCTTAAGAAGTTAACGATAAAGCTAGCATCTGAGCAAAGTTGACATCTATATCAATGATTGTATGTATTAGTAAATGATACTTGAGGACGTTCCAGTTCAAGTGTCTGTTTGCAATAGATCTGTATCTTTGACCTGACCAGTATTCCTTTCCTTTCTTATTCTTTATTAGAGCATCTTGGAATGTTGAGCTATAAAACGGTTGCAGTGAGCAGCATACAGACTGTTTTACATTACATTAATCTTCTCTGCATATGATTGTCACTTTGCCATTGTACACATGCATACAAATATGAGTGTTTATATACCTGTCTGGCACTTGGACCACATGTGGCACATCGGTATATATTTGTCTTTTTGACCTCTTTCAAAAGAGTTTTCATTTGATTGTCTCACAGTTGTTTTCTCTCTCTCGCCCCATGTGTATAGACATAGTGACCTCCTTATTAGAGAGACTGAACTTGTGGAACTCCTGAAATGTTGCTTACAAGCGTTGCTTCTCTACACAACGAGTGATCTGTTCAGGTCATTATGTGTCACTCACAACTGTATGGTTCTCAAATTTTGTTAAATTGGCTCCCAGTTCTTCAGAGCATGAATGTGATTTTTCCACAAAATCCACAAATTATAGTCTAGTAGCCTCTGTGGTACATCTGTTACATTTACAGGCTATTGATTTTATTTATTTATTTATTTTTGTTGTTAGTAGATGGACTTTACTGAAGGGCAGAATTCAGAAGGCACCATCATAAATGACATAAACCTTTCATGACCACTCCGATAAACCTATTAGAGATTTAAATAGGCTCAGATATCAGTGTCATAACCTTTGTAAAATGACAAAAACTGGCTTTTAACACAACTAACGCTTGTAGGGCCAAGTCTTTTATGTACAGTACTGCGCAAAAGTCTTAGGCACCAGTGAAAATTTTGAAAGCTGTTTAGATGAGCAGTGAGTGTTTTTTTCACATTGATATTACTAAATACACTAAAGAAAATAAGAAAAAAGAAATACACATAACATTATATGCTAAATAGAGATTGTTCAGTGTATTTTTGTGTTCCTTGTAGAAGTCCAGTATTACTTGTAGTTTGACTCGATCAGTCCTTTATTAAATTAAGTTTCACAATCCAAACAACAGCTGGAGGAACCGAGGAGGAATCTGGAACCGAACCTGTGTTCTCACCAGCTCACAAAATATCAAAACAAATCTTGATACTTTTTACTGCTTTCTTGTTTGTTTGCACTTATTCTAATGTTAACATTGCTAGAAAAAAACACATTTTATTAAAAATACCTAAGACTTTTGCGCAAAACCGTATGTTAAGGCGTAAGCAGGCATCATGTAGCCTTAATAACACTGCCCTTCAGTAAAGTGTTACTAGATGGTTGCAGTTTTTAAACACAGTTAATGGCACACATCTTGAAGCCCCTAAACCAGACCTTAACTCTTAGAAGTCAGAGATAACGCCAGCAACAACAAAAACATGATATGATGTCATTTCTTACTTGTAGCTGCTCTTTGGAACAAGTGGACAAAAGCTTTAAACTTTCACTCCACAGCACATTTGTAAGTAGACAAAGAGATATTTTATTCTCATTCAAATTTGATGAAAAGTGATCCTTTACCTTTTTTCACTGCCATGTTTTTATCTTTAAGGAATGACTTTGAAACAAACTGCAAAAAGTCAGATGGAAGCAGTTGATACAGAATGTAAATCACACAGAAATGTAACTGACAGCATGATTTACTATGCAATTAAATACCTAATTACATATAACATTATATATAACAAAGTAAAAACTTAAAACTCTTGACTTCTAAGCGTTAAAGATCTTTAAAAGGTTCTCATTCTCAGACTACTTTTTTCCTTCACCCCTAAGAATGAGAAACCTCACCCAGGTAACATGTATACGTTGCACCAAGGTCCTGAATGAATGTTTTTCATTCCACTGTATGCTTGTACATAGTTCTTCTTGATGTTTAAGGACAGCTAGGCTAGTTTGGGGGCTCTGAATGTCCCCCAACATGCTGTTGCCACAAGCTGTCCAGTCCAGTCCACCGGATAGGAGCTGACTTGGATCTGGAAGTTATCAGGACATAATGAATCTGAATAAAGTGACTCAACATTGTATCATCCCTTTTTGCATTTGTTGTCTGAATAATTTTATGCTTTTCTGACTCATATATCCAGCACAAGAAACAGGCTTTAGGTGGCCAGGAATTGTATTTTGTCACCACCCATCTGTCTGCCTCTTTCTGGCATGCGTCTGACAATCTTCGGGTGCTCATATGAAGTCTGCTTGCATTTTCTCTGACATCTGGCTCAAAGTCACCTCACTGAGTGAGGAGCCAGTCAACACGCGGGCAGTCCTTTGAGGTGTAGGCTGTTGGCTGTGGGACTCGGCACAGTGGAGACATGCTCCATGGCTTTCTGGTAGACCATTGGAAAGACGAGTGGAGTTGCTAATGTCCTTGTTGTAATAGCGTTGGGATGTTTGAGGGTCCAGATCCTTCTCTTCAGGAAGAGGGCTTCCCTTGCAGGGACTAGAGCATATCCTTCTGCGGATTTCAGCCGTATCATTGGTCAGAGACTTGCGAAAGTTGGGTTTGAACAGCAGGTAGACCACAGGGTTGTAGATAGTGGAGGATTTGGCAAAAATTGCAGCAAGGGCAAAGCCAATGGGTGGGACATGCATTGACTCGCCAAATGCGGCCCACATTGCAACAATGGTGTAAGGGGTCCAGGCACTCAGAAAGCCGATGCATACTGCCACAGAAAGCTGTGAGGAGAACAAAAATCCATTAAAGAAGGCCACCACATGCCTTAGGGTTATAGGGTTAGGCTAATGTTCTGGTGGGTCAGATCAAACATCCTCATAGACCATCTTTGGGCAGCTGTGTTCTTTACCATGGTCATGACACTAAGGATTGGTATCCCAGACAAGGATTAAAGACTTAACATTCTCAATGGACATTCTTCATCGAAAGGAACATTAACCAGGACTAGGATTACTCCTTGTCCAGACCAGATCAATCAAGTAAGTAAGAACCAGTTTCCCTGACCCAGAGCTCAAGACCAGATCATTTCCAATGATAATTCATCACTGCATTACAATGTATTCCAAAGCTAGTCTTAGTCTCTGTCTAGGAATCCAGTCCTGTACCAGTCTAACCATATAACTAGACTGCATTCACCTGCAGATTTCAGCTTTGTCCCTGGTAAGAGATTGCATGGATATGAAGTGCAGCTATACCAGACTACCAACACTACTTTCATGCCTGCTTACCTTGACGATAAGAGTATGTGCATTTGTTGTCTTTGTCTGGGGTGAGACGTGTTGTTGCACTGCTTGCCGTGAGCCACGTACAGTCAGGAGTATGAAGGTGTATGACAGGAAGATGATGGTACAGGGGACAACATAGCAGAAGAGAAAGAGGCAGACGATGTAGGACATGGCTAGTACATCGTATTTGGGGGCATACCTGAGAGAATTAAATGTAGGAAAGAACAGTAAGGCCACAGAACACACTCTCATCTGAGTTATTTACACATGGACTCAAAATCATTCAACTACCATTGCAAGTTTATTGGCAAAATGTACAACTTTCACCTGTTTGCAATAAACAAACAAAACAAGAAAATTTTAAATAGCTCAGTTCAGCTAATATTACAAATGGTTCCTCCATATTCAATGGATAATGTCATTTTAATGGCTACTACAGTCTCAAAATGACTCAACCCCTTTGTGATAAGCATCTTTAGAAGCGCTGCCTTTTTCTGACCTGCTGAAAACATGATGTAAAGCCAGACACCAGCTTCTGGCAGTGTTCCTGAGAAATCTCAGCCCTTTCCTTACAGGCAGTGGCCTCCAGCTCGCTAATATTACTGGGCTTGCGTGCTTCTACCGCCTTCTTCAAATCCCACAAGAGATTTTCCATGGGGTTAAACCAAGCCTTTGTGGATTTTGAGGTGTGTTTGGGATCATTTATCTTGGAAGGTTCAGTCATGCCCAAACCTCAGCTTCCTCGCAGGTGGGATGATGTTTTCTTCTAGGATTTCCTGATACTTGACTGAATCCATCTTGCCCCCCAAACACTGCAGGTTACCAGTGGCAGAAAAAACAATGCAGCCTTAGAGCATCACTAAGCCACCACCATATTTCACTCTAGGCAAGGTGTTCTTTTCAGCATATGGTTTATTCTTCCCTCTCCAGGCATACTGCTGATCCATATGCCCGAAAAGTTTTTATTTATTGCTCCACAGAATAGAATTCCAAAGCTGTGTCCTTTTTATCTGGGTTTGAGCATTTTGGAGCCAACTTTGCCTGTGCTTTTGGGTCATTAGTGTTGTATGTCTTGGAGTTCAGGCATGGAGACCTTCAGTGTTTAGTATCTTCCTTACTGTGTGTTTTCCAGTCACTCAAGTGTTTTTGGCCACCTGCCTCCTCGCAAGCTGCTTCCAACAGTATGTCTAGGAACATTCAGTGTTTTTGTTATCTTTCCTTTTCCTTTTCCTTTTCCTTGTTTTTGCAATGATCTATCCTCTAAATTGTATGGACAATTCTCTTGACTTACCCATATTTCTAACATGCGCCTAAACCTCACTGTGACCACACCCCTAGCCAGGCATTTGGTATGTTTAATCTCAAGCACACCTGATGCTACTAATGCTACCCTTGGTTAGTTGCATCAAGTGTGCTTAAGACAACACATGATATGCAAATGTGTGCTCTTATGAGGATTTTTTTCTCTTATGAGGAATTTAACTTGTAATATTATTTATGTTGAGCTTTTTAAATCATTCTTGTTTGATTTGTTTATTGAGCTAAAAGTTTTACCAATAAACCTAATTTGCAATGGGGGTTGAAGATTTTTGAGTGCAACTGTATTCATATTACTTTGAATGTGATGTTATGTTTACTGAAACTCTTAATTTTCTTTCTTTCAGCAGACGGGAACTCTTAGGGCCTTCCAAGATGTTTAGAGAAGGCCTTATGATTTTGGAGAATTGAAAAATACATTTTAACCTTTGTTTTACAGAATCATCACCCTTGTCGATAACAACCCCTTAAATAACAATAAAACAACTTGTAACATTGTTATTTTTGTTGAATTATTGTTACAATGTTACATTTGGAAATGAAAAGTTTCTAATCTTGACATTTCAAAGAAAAAAAAACGATCCAATCAGGATTTTCTATCATCATAAAAGGTAATGCCAAACCATAAAATTGTAAATTATCCAGTTAGGGTGTTTTGCTATGCCTGACTGGATAATGTATTTCAGTTTCAGGAGCTGAAATGCTTAATTAGTTACTGAATGTAACCAAGCATGTTTTGATTTCCAGTGGGTGGGACTCATTTAAAGTTAGAAAAAATATCTCACTAGTGTTTGCAGTCAGTTTCTGTCAGTTGTATCATTAGCGATGGCAGTTCCATGCCATAACTCTATACTGACTGCACTGTAAAACCATTACATGCAGGATGAAACACATTATGTTAACATACAAATCACATAGACGTGCCAGCAGAAGTTAGCATATTTTAGCAGTTCATGTTTACATTTTGTTTATTTGTTAGTTTTTTGTGCTTTATAGCCCAACCTGACACACTAATTGTAGTGGTTCGCCTTTTAATTACCACTTACACTTACCAGTCTATGCAACATGCTGTCCCATAAGGCTCAGGGCCATAGTGGCCCCAGTGTGCCAAGGGCCCCACAGCAAACACTGAGGCATAGCACCATACGCCAACTATCATCAGACAAGCATGAGAGGATGAAAACTTGTTACCTGTAGTGGGAAAGAGAGGTTCAAAAATAGCTTGTGAGAATATGGCTAGTCCAAGTACCTAAACTAGAAAGGCAGTAAACCTGATATCTTTTTTTCTGATTCTAATGCTAAAGTGATACTTCAGATACTATGGTGAAGCATAATGTGGTCTATTGCAAAATATTTTAAATATTTAAGTAAAGATGTAACCAAAATTCACTTCTTTCTGTCACATTGATTCATCTTTCACATTGATCCTCTCTCCTTCCTCAAACACATAATCTCTCGTTTGCGTTTTATGTTTCCCCTTATGTTTAGTTCCCCCTACCCACATCATGTCTAATTCCACACATGGATCCTTATATATACTTTTTACTGGCTCGAGGGTTGTCTCCCAGGATAAGGCAAGCTTAACAGATCTCTAGATCTGTAAACAGTACAAAGCCAATAATCGGCCAAACGTCTGGTCTAATTCCTCTGAAGGAGGTTAGAGCAAGCCAGAAGAAACACTGGGGTGCTGACTGTTATAAACAACATAACTTGCAGAATCCTAAAAGGGCAAGAAGTTTAGACACTAGGTTTAGACATAATTGGAGTCAACTGTACCATAGATAGGGAAGCAGACTTTGAGGCAGCAGACTGAAGATAACGCAGTGAGGTTGGTCAAGCTGGATAAGCCAAAAAGGACGCCACATACAGCGTAGTACAAACACGTCAGCTCTCCAAACAGCCACCTGTGAATAAGTGAGCAAAGTAAGACTGGGATGAATAAATTAACAGCTTTCGTGTATTATACCCAGTAAGTTCATGTTCTCTGACCTTGCCTGAAAAGGTTACTGAATACTGACCCTGATTCCTGGTCTGAGAACATAAACTGTTCAGATATGGACATTACTGGGTATAATATACTAAAGATATTAATCATTTGAAAGCTTTACTGCATCATACCCAATAATGTCCATATCTGAACAGCTGATGTTTTCTGACCAGTCATTTTCTGACTAATACACCAATCAGCATTTAACAAGCATGGAATGCATAAGACACGTAAAGGTGTGCTGTGGCGTCTGGCACCAAGAAGCTAGTAGCAGATCCTTTAAGTCCTGTAAGTTGTGAGGTGGAGCCTCCATAGTTCCAACTGGGTTGTTCATCATCAGTGTTGGGAAGGTTAATTTTAAAATGTATTCCACTACAGATTACAGAATACAGGCCCCAAAATGTAGTTCGTAACGTATTCCATTAAGTTACTCAGTGTGAGTAACGTATTCTGATTACTTTGGATTACTTAATGTATTGTCTCGCTTTTTACAAAAAACATGAATGTAGCAATCACATCCTGCAAATACTTGTTTGTTTTTCTCTACCAATTGACTGTTAAGACCAGATCTCCCTGAACAGACAATATATTTACTGTAGAGGAGTAATAGGTGAATAGGTCTGCATCATGGTCGTATGTCGGGGGGGTGGGGTGGTGTGTTTGTTATGCGCATCTCGGCCACATCTCAGGCGAGAAATACAGGCCGACGCCTGTGGTTCCGAGGGGCGGGGGGCGGTGTTATGCGCATCACAGGCTGATGGCCGTGCACCGGACTTTCCCAGAACGTACAGATTGCCAGTTCGCCCCTGTCTGTTGTGCTGGCTCCCGGTCCATTGTGTAACTGACGTCATTAACAGGACGCTTATATTAGAGGCTCTGATTGCGTGTTTTGTTTGGGTTTCTGGCAATGCATGGAATTACCGAAATTAGAGAGGGGATAACATGGAACAGGAAAATACCGCCGTGTAATCCATTTATTTCAACAAAAACTGTAATCTGATTATCACCTATTTTAACAGTTCTGTAACAGAAGACTGGTACTCATAATTTGTATTCTCAATACGCAATGCCGGTACATGTATTCCGTTACTTCCCAACACTGTCCATCATATCCCACAGATGCTTGGTTAAATTCGACAATAAAGTCAATACCTTGAACTATATTCTTCAAACCTTCACTGATCAGTTATTGCACTGGGGTATTATCCGGGTGAAATAGGCAATGCCCTGTGTGTTCTTTGTGTTTCTGTCATAGCCAGCACGAACTTTTCCAGTTTGTGTTAAAGTAACTCTTCTGTGGGATCAGACAGACTAGCCTTCACTCCCTAATTGCGTCAGAGAGCCTTAGGCACCCATGAAACTGTCACCAGTTCACAAATTGACCAAACTTGGACCACTTTTTGTAGGTATTGACCATTATACACCTGGAACACCACACAACTCCTGTCATTTTGGAAATGCTCTGACCCCAGTCGTCTAGCCGTCACAATTTGTCTTGTTAAAGTCCTTATATTCACTCATTTTCCTGCTTCCAACACATCATCCTCAAGAACTGACTGCTTACTCGCTGCCTAATGCTGTGAGGAGAATGTAAAGGGATAAATGGCAAAACTCCATTACAACGGACATATTTTTATTAACCATTACTGACCTACAAAAGACACCAAATATAATTAGAATTACAGTGTGGATCTCCAGAGAAGTGTTAGATATTTAACGAGCTATTAAGTGACAGCCAATGGGCTGAAACAGTTAACGAGTGCATTTAAAGATAAAGGACAGTCTAGAATTTGACTCTGCATCAAAACACAACCAGTTAATAGGATGTCAGTTATAAAAGTTCCATTTTAATATGTTATAATTCATATTTTTTAAGCTGTCATCTGTGTCATCCATCTGCACCTCATTTATTTGGCCACCACAGTAGGCAATCAGTCCAGCAATTATGCTGAAATGGAATTTGAAATCAGAATTTGCGTATCTTGTCGGATTGCCGTGGTTACAATTTTCTTAAGACTAGATATTGTCTGCATGTGAGACAGGGACTTACTTGTGTGAGAAAGCTGAGGGAATGGCTAGAGGGAAGAGAGTCACAGTCATTCCAAGGTCGCTGATGGACAAGTTCACAATGAAGTACTCCGCCGGCTTCAGGGACGATCTCTTCCGATACGCTACAAAGAGCAGAACACCGTTCCCCAGGAGAGACAGCACACCTGAAATCGGGAGGAATAATACAGAAAATGCTGTTTTTAGTTACTGTGGGTTTAGGCTTTACTGTGCATCTGTCCATGCTCTGATTAGAGCGAAGCATGCAGCACAAATGTTAGTGTTGCATTAGCTTTCAGCGATCTTGGACGTTTGCCAAAAAGCAGGCTGTTGTTATTTTAATGTCATTTCATTGCCACTGTGAGAACGCACAGCTCTTAATGCCAGCCATTCTCACACAACAGGCCTGTGACCTCTGGAGCTGTGCCCTTACTATTTTGGTCACTCCAGGATAATTCACATTTTTTACTCTTGCTCTGCATGCACGTGAGAGACAGTTCAAACAGATGAAGCGTGGGTCAGCACTAAAGAGAGCAAAAAAAAAATTGGCTGAATAAAATTTTCATTATATGAACACAAATATGACATTACTTGTGACCATTATTAGCTCCTAGTCCAAAGTATGCATATCACTGGAGAAATATTATGCATTAATAATATTTGAACGATTCAAGGTCGTTTGTCCGTGCAACTTACAAATGGGCTGGGAAAGCACGATTGGTAAGAAAATCTCCTAATTTCAAAGATAAGACATATTTGAAAGTGATTCCAGCATGACATGCCTTTTTAATAATATACTACTTGAAGTGAAACCAATCAGTTCCACAATGACATGGCAGTCCTGCTCAGCTCTGACTCAGCTCAAGACTGCTGCTGTATTGCAGAAATACGACGGGGTGTTCCATGTTAACTAAAGATTTTTACATAGCACTGCAGTGAGGAATCCTAAAGTTTTTAGTTCGGTCTTGTTTTCACAGAATCATTATGCATGTTGTATTTAAAGTCTGTTTTGGTTGGAAACAAAAGGATGACAAATCAGGATTATTTTCTATGTAGATTCAGTCAGTTAATGCTGGTTAACCTCCTAGATCTGGACAAAAGGCCATCCAATCTTAGGCTCCATTCCATTTACTGCAGAGGTTCGAAATCAGAATACAGTAAACTCGTGAAATTCACAGGGGTTTTGCTCCAAGAGCACCCGCGATATTGTGATGAGGTAGAAAAAATGCCTAGTTTTATAAATATGCTCCCAACAAATTTTATTTTCATTTTAAGCTTAATATGTTACTCTTAAAGAAAATATAAAGGTAAACCCGTATTTGTACTGTACAGCATACACTGAACTCCTGCAGTGCTAGAATGTGAATACTGATGTTACCCCCCGTATAAACTGTTCTGTAATTCACGCACATGCATTTTCTTTGGTATGCACAGTCATTTTCTTTGGTATAAGCAGGTAAATATAGTTATAAATTAATCTAATTTACAGTAATAAAAATACAGGGCTTTAAGAAGAACAAAACGAAAAACACGAGAACACTCAGCGAAACACTCGGGACGCTTCACGCGGGAAACTGTCCTGATGTGGGAATGCTGGACTGCTGCTGCCAGAGATGCATCACAGAGCCTCAGCCAATATACGGTTGCTTTGTGTTCTCTCAACAGTACAAAAAAATGTATACAGTTATATTTTATATGGAAATGTAGCTGAATTTACATTAATATTTATGATACAAAATTAGTTAATTATATTTTTCTTAATAATTTAACATTAAAATGCATGAACAATGTATATATCATGACGAAAAAAGCAAAAAGTTTCCATGAATTTGAAGGTGTTACCACAAACAATTATTACTTTGGTTCTAAGAAAAAATCCACGAACGACTGAGGCCGCGAACTCTAAACACTGTATATTCATAGCTGAGTTTACCCTGTTCCAGTACAAGTCATCAAGAAACCTGATTCTAGTAAGGTTAGCCATTGTTATCCATTGTTAGCTAGTTGGATAACAAAGCCTTACACTGTATTTTGTGCATACAAACAGTGTAACAACATGTCTACAGATTGATTGTACTCATGCACTGGCCAGCCATCTTGGATATTCATGTCAGAGTTGGTGAGGTTCCTCTAACTTTCCAAGATGGAAATCTTCTAGGGGCATTTCAGTTGAAATTGTCCTATAGGAATTCTGACTTTCCATCTCAAATGGAGCGGACCATTAGATCCAACTAATCTGAAATCAATTTAATAATTATTTATTTTAATTATTTTTGGGGGGTAGTGCAGCAGTGACACAGGAAATAGGGAGAAGAAAGATTTTAGCAAATATCAACAAATCCTGGAAGCTAATGTCCTACGGTCAGTGAAGAAACCGAAGAACAAAAGAGTCTGGAATTGACAACAAGACAATAATCCAAAACATACATCAGAATTGACCGTAGTTGCAGTTAATCACTATTAATGATTTCAGTAGTTCGACAGCCATAATATTTATGCATTTTACAAGCTTCAGATGACTGTATTTAATGTAGAACTTTAATCAAACTTAATGTTCATCATCATAAGCTTTAGGCTAACATAGGAAAACTAAAAACATAGGGGTGACAGTGGGAAGTACCTTTACTGTAGCTGTTAGAATATGGCTGGGACTGAAGAGTAGCTCTAGAGGACTGAGTTTGGTTCCTTTAAAGAGGATTATATGTGAAAACATCCTAAGAGTCACGCTTCTCCACAGCACTGCAATGGACTTTGTAAAAATTACACTGGAAATATAATATAATGACTGAGTGAAAACCATAGTATCTAATATTCATTCTTGTCAGATATTTTGAAAGAATATAACAAGATTAATCAACTTATTTCTAGATATTTTTGCTTATTTTATAAGAATTAAGCAGTGACAGCTGTAGGGATAAAAGTTGGGACTCGGCGGTAGCAAAGCCAATACATTCCAAAACACAGATGGCCTTGCTTTCTGAGTGGGTAGAATGGCTTAGAATGAATGTTTCTTTTGCATATGCACTAGTGTTGAATTCGTGTGAGAAAGGCTTACAGAAGGTTGTGTATACGGCACCCATGAAGACGTCATGCTCCTTGGGGATTGTGGAAAAAAACCGCCCGGTTTCCGAGGCATTTCCCATCTGGAAGAAAGATTGAAGAGGAAAGGTTTTAGAGGACAGGTTAAGAGATAGTTTAGATGGTTTAGAGTAAAAGGTTTAGAGATGGTTAGGATAGAATATGCGGAATAGACGGTTTGCAGTACAGGTTTAGATATGGTTTATAGTAGATGGTTTCGTGCACAGGTTTAGATGATTTAGAGTAAAAAGACGGCAAGTTCAGAGACGGTTTAGCATTGATGGTATAGAATAAATGGTTCAGAGATGGTGCAGAGTAGGAGGTGTTTAGGTGGTGTAGAACAAATGTTTCAGAGTACATAATGTAGATAAGAATAGATGGTTTGGAGCACATGGTTTAGAACACAGGTTTAGGGATAGTTTAGAGAAAATGGTTTAGAGACAGTTTAGAGAGGATGGTTTAGAGTAAATGGTTTGGAGTACAGGTTTCATCATACAGTAGATGGTGTAGATGGCGCAAAGTAAATAGTTTAGAGGTAGTTTAGACAATGATGGTTTCGACTTGGTTTGGAATAGATTGTTTAGAGATTATTTCGAGTAGATGGCTGAGAGATTTAGAGATGGTCTAGAGTGGAATTTATAGAGTAGAGGTTGTGACATCGTTTAGAATAGATGGTTTAGAGTACAGGTTCAGAGGTGATTTAGAGTAGATGATTTAGAGTACAGATTTTGATATCTTTTAGAGTAGAATGCTGTAAAATTCAGGTTTAGAGATGGCTTAGAATAGATGGTTTAGAACAATGTAGAGTGAATGCTCTAGAGTAGATAGAGTGCAAGTTCAGAGATGTTTAGCGTACGTAGTATAGAGTAGATGGTGTAGAGTAATTGATCTAGAGCACAAGTTTAGAGTAGATGGTGTAGAGTAAATGGTTCAGAGCACAGGTTTAGATAAGATGATGCAGAGTACAGATTTAGATATGTTTTAGAGTAGAATGCTGTAAAGTACAGGTTTAGAGATGGCTTAGAATAGATGGTTTAGAACACAGGTGTAGACATTTTTACAGAAGATTTTTAAAAGAACAGGTTTAGAGTCGGATTAGAGCAGCTGTAGAGTAAATGGTTTGGAGTACAGGATTATACTAGATATAAACTCGATGGTTTAAAGTAAATGGTTAACAGATTATTTAGAATACATGTTTAGAGATGATTTTGAATAGATGGCGTAGAGTAAATGTTTTAGAGCAGTTGGTGTAGAGTAAATGGTTTAGAGCAGCGGCCCCCACCAATGTTTTCACGGACCAGCAAAGATACAACTAAAAATAAAGTGCGGTTGTTCTTTATTCATTTTTGCTAGCTTGCGGGCTACATTTTCATGCGACCAAGACGATTTTTTCAAAATAAAAGATCTTTCAGGCTCTGATAACACAGGTCAACAATTTTTGGGGTTTTTTTTGTAATCATCAGAAACCACAACACACTTTTCTTAACCAGTTGTTCATACTGATTTCAACTTTTTGAATTATGAGTAATATCAGATTTGCAATAGACTTGCATGCAGTTTTTATTAAACCGGCACCAATCAAGTAACTGTTTCAATATTTTCAGTGCGAAGTCAGATAGGCGCACACTGTGGCATAGATATAATGAT
>JBBPCY010117699.1:0-18057 GCA_037974405.1 Brachyalestes nurse | reverse complement strand
TCTCTGTCTCTGTCTCTCTCTCACTCTCTCTTTCTCTCACTCACTCTCTCTCTCTCTCTTCCTCTCTCTCACTCTCTCTCTGTCTCTGTCTCTCTCTCTCTCTCTCTCTTTCTCTCACTCACTCTCTCTCTCTCTCTCTCTCTCTGTCTCTCTGTCTCTCTCTCTCTCTCTTTCTCTCTCTCTGGCAGTAAACACAGTCAGTCTCATACCGCTCACTGCCTTAGTTAAACCTCTTATTCCCACAAAATGTGATATTTTTCATAATAGTATTACATGAAGGGGAAGAGAGCACCTCAAACGATCAAGTTTCTTTTGAGCGCTTTCTCTTTGGCTTGTCTTTGTTTAAACTGGGAAGACATGAATTGTTAACGGATGGTGAACAAAGTCTCGTTCTCGCGCCACTTCTTGTTGTGTCAGTTCTTAACCTTAATTGCCAGCCCCCCGGTTCATTCACAGCAAAGCTTTTTCCAGTGTACACCGTAAAGAGTATAAAATACTCATCAACTTGAGGCATAGTTCACAGCTTAAGCTTTTTTAAATCATTTTTTCAGCTTTCAGACTTTCATTTTTTTCCCCATATATTACAGCTTGTTGACCAAAATTGAAATATCAAATATTATGGCTTGCTTGAAATTGAGGCTTGCTTGAAATTGAGGTTTTATTCAACATGACTCTTGACGTTCTGTTAACGCTTAGAAGTTCAGTCATCTCTCTGTCTGAGCATGAAGAGCCCTTTTCATTTCGGCAATGTCAGTTCCAGAGGGGCACAACTGCCTAACAATCTGCTAAAATGCATTTTGGCATCTTTGAATAAGAGGCCACAGAGGTCACATAGATGGTTTCTTCACCAAAGGCTGCACTAAGGGTGCACAGAGGATACTCATGAGCACCTCTTTGTACACCAGAAGAAGAAACGGGACACCCTTTGGCCTCCTGGAGCTCACAGGCATGTGCAAATGAGGACTCAAGGTCCACAAGTGGCATTCAGGGCAGCTCATTGTCAGAGAATCCTGAGTTTGATGGTCAGGAGTCAAGAGTTTGAATCTACAGGTAGGAGTCAGCAATGACCAAATCAAAGCAAAACTTCGAAAAAGTGAAAAAAAAGCTGCCCCAACTCCAACTGCCAGCTGAGTTTACTCAAAAGAACAAATGCCCTTTTCAAGTAGTCAATTTAAGTAGGTGTTTGTCACTTCAACCATATACGCAGCACACAGTGAAATGAAACAATGTTCCTCCAGGACCATGGTGCAACACAAAGAACAAAAAACAAAATAACACAAGACAACAGAAGCACATATAGCACAGGATTATAGAGAAAGAATAAGAGAAACAATACTAAGCAACAGTAAACAGATAACAGGACAACATACAGTACAGTAGTCAGGAGCAGTAATAGTGTGAATACAGTATTGTGACATACTGGATTCTAACAGTAGAGTCATTAAGTGTGCAAAAATGCAAAGGAATGAGGTAGACAACAATAAAAAGTGTCCAAAAGTAGCAAGTAGAACCAACAAAATTAGAAAGAATGTACAGTAGATAAATAAATACAGTGGCAGTTGGAGAGCAAGTTTTCTTTGTTTATGGTGGAACAGTTTAGTACGTGTATGCTGTGTGATTGGGAGAAAGGAAGCAGTTGAGTTCACAGTGTGTGTATGCGTGTGTGTGTGTGTGTGTGTGTGGGTGTGTGTGATGCACAGGCCAAGGTTGCGGAGCATGTTCAGTTGTCCACCTTCAGGGTAAGTTTCTTGTTTATATCTTCTTTGTAGAAAAGTCTGATGGTGATAGACATGCATTCTGATGTGCAGAAAGTTGAAAGTTGACTACATTTACATTTATGGCATATAGCAGATGCTTTTATCCAAAGTGACTTCCATTTCCTAACTACAGGGGACAGTCTCCCTGGAGCAACTTGGGGTTAAGGGTCTTGCTCAGGGACCCAGTCGGATTCTGAAAGTAGGATTCGAACCCATGACCTCTTGGTCTGGAGGCAAGTATCCTACCCACTGAGACTACATCTATGCTTTTGCACCAAATGTGGGCAAAAGTGGGCAGCTGGTGGCCTAGTGGTTAGGGTGTTCGCCCTGTGATCAGGAAGTTGTGGGTTTGAATCCCAAGACTGCAAATCACACTGCTCCCTGCAAATGGGTTAAATGCAGAGGAAGAATTTCTTGCTGTTCCACTGTGTGTTCCTGTACAACAGAATTTTCACTTCAAATATTAGATCCCAGAGAGGCGACCGTGGCATAGCACACTGCCATGTTTTATTAAGTCAGTATGATCCATGTCACATCCATGTCACACCAGTTATCCCTGACTCTGGGTAAGTTAATGTCACCAAATTCTGCTAAGGTTGCCACACGTGTGTAATTAGGAACCCATGCCTGTTAATGAAACCGCCCCAAACTGACCACCTCAAACACTCCTGACAGTGTGCAGACTCTCTTCGGAGAAGTGTAAGAAAACAATGACTGAATTAAAATGTCAGAAATGTTGACATGACTTACCCTTTCCCATGGCTCCCTTAGTCAGTCTGTCAATCACTCCCCCCTTTCATCCTTTTATTTTCTCCCTGTGTCTCCACTTGACATCTGTCTCATATTTCTCTCTCTCTCTCTCTCTCCGCTCTCCTTCTGACTGTTTCCCTTGCTTGCCTAAACTCTCGGTAAAGCTGTGGATTTGCCGTCTCGTTTCTTTTTTGTCTGTGACGTGACAAAATAGCACTATGAGCTGAAATAATCTCCACCTAAATCAGTGAATAATTTGAAAATGGAGTGTTAGAGGTCACAATAAATCAGAAACCTCTGTTTATTGCAATACCAGAGAGAAAATGACCCTGATAAAGATAGCCCCATTTTTATTCAGTCGATCTATAGGCATACTACAGAGAATACCTATAAGACCCTTTTTGTATATTGCGACAATTATTATGTTTTCCTTTAAAGTACTACACAAACATAATTCATTAACTGATAGAATCAACAAGAGCTTCAGTTTGAGAACCTAAGAAATTACTTCTGTAATCTGAAATCTAGCAAGCTAGCAGTGGTTGGCCTGTTGTGGTGAGGCCTCCCTTCTAGATGTGCTAAATGACTTTTACACACAGTTTGAAGCACAGAACGACAATGCAGCAAGAAAGTAACCCTGCACCAAGCAAGCGAGCAAGACCACCCTGCCCCACAACAGCCAGGTGCTCCGGCCATTGTGAGGAGGTCTCTGCTTAGAGTCAACCCACAAAAGGCCGCTGGACCAGACTGCATTCCTGGTCGTGTGCTCAGGGGATGCACAGACCAGCTGGCAGACAATCTCTCAGACATCTTTAATATCTCTCTGAGCACCACCGTCATTCCAATATGCTTCAAAGCCACCACCATCATCCACTCGGCAAAGAAGTTGACTGTGTTGTGACTCAGTGATCATCATGCTGTCACATTCACACCAATCTTCATGTTTAGAGATACTCGTTATGAGGCACATAAAAGTGGTGGTGGGATACTTGCCTGTGGACCAAGAAGAGGTCATGGGTTCAAATCCTACCTTCAGTATACCACCTCTGGGCTCCTGAGCAAGACCCTTAACCCCAAGTTGCTCCAGGGAGACTGCCCTCTGTAGTTAGAAATGGAAGTTACTTTGGATCACAGCTTCCCTTCACACTGAGCCCCCTGCAGTTTGTATATCATCCCAACTGTTGGGACAGATGATCCATCACTACCACCCTTCAGCAGCTCTCACCCACCTGGACAAAAAGACACTTAAGTCAGAATGCTGTTCATAGACTTCAGTTCAGCATTCAACACCATCATTCCTCAGCATCTGATTGGGAAGCTGAGACTGCTATACACCTGAACACCTCTCTATGTAACTGGATCCTGGACTTCCTGACTGGGAGACAGTAAGGATAGGGAGCATCTCCAGCACCACCACACTGAACACAGGGCCCCCCAGGGCTGTGTACTCCACCTTCTGCTGTTCACACTGCTGACCCATGACTATGAAGCAATGCCGAGTTCAAACCACATTAAAATTCACTAATAACACGGCCATAGTTGGATTAATCAGTGAGAACAATGATGTGGTGCATAGGGAGGAGGTAAAGGACTGGTGCAGAGCCAACAACCTATCTCTGAATGTGGACAAGACAAAAGAAAAATGTCACTGGAGAACATCCAGAGCACCAAGTTTCTTGGTGATCACAACACAGATAACTTCTCATGGACAAGAAGCGTCTCTACTTCCTGTGGAGACTGAGGAGAGCACCCTACCAATTCTCACCATGTTCTACAGAGGCACCGTAGAGAGCATTCTCTGTAGCTGCATCCTGGTGTGGTACAGAAATTTTGCTGCATCAGATTGCAGGACCCTACAGAGGATTTTGAGGACAGCTGAGAAGACCATCAGGGTCTCTCTCCCCTCTGAAACCACATGCTGCATCCGCAAAGCCACCAGGACTGTGTATGACCCAACACTCCCCTCCCACACCCTCTTCAACCTCCTTCCATCTGGCAGAATGTTTCACAGCATCCATGGATTCAAGATGGAGAACAGTTTCTTCCCCCCAGTCCATTAGACTCCTAAATTTCTTCCTATCACGCAGCATATACACACTAAACTATTTACAGTATATACTGTACTTTTTTCTAATCCTGTTGCTGCTACTTGCTATTTTTGCACAATAATTTATAGCTGTCTACCTCAGACTTTTCATTCTTTTGCATATTACTGCACACTTAAGGACTATGCTGCTAGAATACAGCATGTCTGTATTCACTCACACTGTTGACTGCACTGTATGTTATTTTGTCCTGTAAATAATTGTACTGTTGTTGTTTTTTTAGCTCTTTCTGCCCTCTCTGCACTTCTGTAGTCTTGTGTTGTTTTTATTCTTGTTCTTTGTGTTGCACCATAGTCCTAGAAGAACATGGTTCAATTTTACTGTGTACTGTGTATGTGGTTGAACTACTTGACTGGACTTGATACATGTTATTTGTAACTGTATAAATGTTTGTATAGAATTATTTGAATAAAATTATTTGTAATCAGCCGTTAGCCATTTGTAGTCTTTATACTGACCTCTGAGATTTACAGGATACAGAATACAAACCCAAATGTTGTTGTTTGTCAGTGGACAGAGAACACTTCCTATTCCCTATCATGAACGGTATAATCAACATGTGGCTTTACCCTTGCATCCAAATAGTTGAACGAAACTTCCTTTCCTACCTGATTTCTTTAATGGTACATGGTAGTCAATTCTGAGGCCATGAGCCACAATAGGATATTTCGTGTAGGTATTTGGATGCCGATGCAATGTTGCAATGTTTCCTGCTGTCATTCTTTTTCCTGCTGTACACTCGCTTCTAAAAGCTCTTAATATAATGTTGGCCAGCTAGCAACTGGGTAATATTATCTCAGTTGGGTAAAAAGGACATGCATCATAACATGCCCAAGAACCAATGGAGAAAAAAAGATTCAGGGCTTAGCTAGAAACATCTGAGGCTTAAACCCCTTAAGCCCTATCCTGGCGCCACCATGGTATACACAGGAAAACAGAGAATGCCAAACTGACACAAGTAAAATAAAATAGTTTTACAAAGCAATAATTCCAGTTCTTTACTTGATCAATGTATCGGCATGTTCATGGCAAGTAGCTCAGAGTCCTGCACACATTGTTCCATTGGTTCCTTTCACTTGCTTTTTTGCCAGTGCTTTTATTTTAAAAGTGCTTCTCATCCTTGGATAAGGAATGCTTTAAGGACAGTCATAGAATAAAGCAATATCGAAGTCAAACCCAGCACCCAGCAGAAGAATAATGTCAAACTGAACATTGTCCTTGAATGAGTTTGGCACTTCATTTCAGTGAAAAATATTTTTCAAAGGATGTTTGTAATGAATGTTGATAATGAATAGTAAAACACTCATTTCTTTTTCCAAGTTGATATCATTCTGGTGTAAAACCATCTGGCCAAGGACAAAGATCTGTGGAATAGATCACTATGGCTAGTCAGAAGTACTATCTGGAAGCCATTACCAACTAATGACCACTTCATTATGTCACAATTGTAGGAAAATGGGCAAAGAGATTGACAATTGTTGAGCTTCAGTTCAGTAATGTCACTTGGCAGTCAAGGACACATTCATTCTATCTTAAAAGTCACAAGCATAGGTTTTGTTTGGTAACCAATGACTAAAAACCATGAAACCAGTTATTTTTGCTATTATATTGATTCCTCTGGAAATAAACAGGTGTATTGTGATACAATGTCTTTAAAAAAAAACAATATTAAACTTACTTATAAGCCACTCATTAAGTGTACATTTCAAATAACCAGCTCACATTTTCTTTAACTCATAAATATTACCACTTATAATGTTTCTGGTTCCATAAATCATTTTGAACTTCCATCTGCCCCCTATTGACAGAATAAAATGCCAAAGCAAACATTTTGCTGGTTTTATAATTACTTGCTGCAATACAACAGACATTGTAGGTTATTTAGATGAAAATGATGTCCCACAGGGGCGAATAATGGGACCAATGCATTTCCTACTTTATTTTCAGATTGTGCTGTAGGTCAACTCTGGATCCAATACTGAACAAGCTGAAAAATGTATGTGAACCCATTTTAACCTTTAATTATGTCTCAGAAATCTTGGAAGATGTCAGCACGCCCAAGACCTTTTGAACTATTTAAAGATATTTAGGTCTGTCTCTATTATTTGCATGAATGTTTTATTTTGTGTTCAGAGGAAACTTTCATAGGTTTGTGCTATTATTAACAGATGAGACACATAATCCACTAAAAAAAGTTTTTATCTTTCGTAGTCTTTTGTTCATCCAGACACATTTAAGATGGTGTTGATTACAAACATTCCAAAATCACACCTGGCCTCTTTCAAATGCAGGAAATTTTTTATGCTCGGAAGACCTCACGCACCATCTGGGGAATATTCCCCCCACCATTCGGCAAACATGACAATGGAACATTCTGGCTCCAAGCGGATTTGGAAAGTGGGCTGACGTCAGTTTTGTGAGCCCATTTACGTAACATGTATGTCTGCTTCCTTTGGATTTTAAGGATGATGGTAGTCCGTGGGGCAAAATTGCACCCGTGACAATTTGAATGGGGGTTAAAAGGAATCATCATTATCATTTCCATCATCATCATTATCCTCATTATCATCAAATTATTATTTCCTAGTATATTCTTTAAATAAAATGAAGGTCATAGAAGGGGTTCTTTGGGGTATTGCCATAGCTGAACCTCTTTCGCCTTAAGACCTTCATTTCTATTTCTTCTTAATGAGGTGTCTGAGTATAAAGCACCTCTTTGAAGTTTAAAAAACCTCCACATGTAAATGTTCTTTACTAGTTACATTGTTTTCTATATTTTCTGAGTTGATCAAAAGGAGTAGGGTCACCTTTCTAAACAGCTTCTGAATGGATATACTTATTCTGACGCTGACGAGAACTAAACATAGCCGATATTGGACCGTTCTTCAAAAAGAAACGACTCAAACGCTTTGAGAGTGCACTCGGGCCTTCAGAAATTAAAGGATGAATGATGGGATCCAGCAGTTTGCATTTGACTTCATCCTGGTGTTCATAAACCACTCCTGAATTTGTTTACAGAGGCATTCATCCTGGAACATGGGAACAATGTGAGTAAAATGAGTTCATTTCTTAGCGGTTATACAACCATGCAGATCAATCACGGGACCTAATGACTCCCATGAGATGGCGGTCTATACAGATATGGAACTACTACCATGTTTAACACCTGGCCACAATTACTTAGCCTAAAGGCGTCCTTAGATTTCTCTAAACATAAATATTAACCTTTGAAAGAAAAAGACTGAAAGGCAATTCAGTAGAATATATGAAGCTACTATTTCTTTCACTCAGGGATCCATATTTTGTGGGTCAGTATGAGCAGTTTGTGAACAGCAGCCTTGCCATAAATTCCAGCTTTAAGGGGCTTGTTAGCTGTTGTCAGGCTCCTCCTTCAGTCCTCAGTTTCATGTTGAAGGGCTGGTTCGCACTTATCCGACAAGGCGAGACACTGGAGGTTTAGTGTGTTGTATACAGCACTTTAAAAGGTTCCTAAGTATCCACACTGTTAGGGCACATGTGACAAACCTCAGGTACTCGATAACTAACATGGTGAAGGGGGAGTTGGAGAGGCTGGTGTTGTCAGTAAGTACATTAATGGCCAGTTTGGTTTATTTTATTATCATACACTTATATAGACTAAAATATTGGGACGCCTGACTATTACTTTCAAACACATTTTTTACTTTAATATGGAGTTGGTCCCTCATTGAACCTATAACAGCTTCCTCTCTTCTTTCCACAAGATTTTGGAGTTTCTGTGGGAATTTGTGTCCATTCATTCTGTAGAGCTTTTATGAGGTCAGACGCTGATGTTGGATTTGAAGGCCTGGCTCGCAATCTCCCTTCCAGTTCATCCCAAACTGTGTCCACAAAGTTGGAAGCATGGACTTGTCCAAAATGTCTTGGTCTGCTGAAGCATCAAGATTGTCCTTCTCTGAAGGCATGGTCAGAATTTATTGAGAAGCTTTCAGATATAATAACGCGATAGACTAAAGATCATTAAAGATAAATGGTTGGTACAGGTGTGTATAGATGTGGTAGTCACCCCATAGTTTTCCTTTCTCTATTTGCATTTTTAATTGATTAATTTATTTATTATATTATTTTATTATATTATTAGTTTTTTTTTCTAAGGCAAACCCTGGTTTGTATATAGTTTTGTAAGCCAAGTATGCTGGCTGTTCCTCACTAAAAATAAACAATCACAAAAAAGATTGTCCTTCACTGGAATTAAGGGGCCACCTGAAAACAGTAATTAAGACATGTATCCCAATACTTTTTGCAATTCATTTTCAATTCATTTAAAGTTAAACTGTACTTTTAAATGCCACTGTTTTCCAGACTATGTATACTGGCATTGTGTGACCAATAAGTAAACAAAGTAAATAGTGTTTTACTAAGACTGTTTTACGTAGTGTTACATACATATACTTATATAGGTTTACATACACACACACACACACACACACACACACACACACACACACACATATATATATATATATATTAGTGCTGGTATGTTCACGCGATATTATTGCACTAACGCATTATTTAATTAATGCCGACAATTATTTTATCGCACGTTACACCGTTTTTTAAAATGACTCTTACTTAGAAGGTTTGTTTTTCTGTGTTCGACCACTTCACCTCACTGTAACAGGGACTCTCGCTACTGAACATACTGGCTGCTTCTGCTGCTCCCTGATAAAAGAAACATGTTTCTGCTGGTACCTGTTCAGAAAAAAAAATAAAATTACAAATGTTAACTTGCTGTTGCTTGGAAGGAACCTGTTATAATGTTCTGATCGTGGCTCTGGACCTGGGCGCCGGTGTTCTGATGATGAGTCTATCGATTCCTGCTAGACGGCCGAAAAATGCTCCCTTTAAGTTTATACAGTTCGTACAGTTTATAGTCAGAGAAATAAACAAATAATGTGCACAATCAGAGAAAAATATAGTTAATTTAAAAATATTTACTCATAAGCAGTGTATCGATTCAGGCTGTTTATTCAGTTTATGCAGTCAGTCTATAACACTGATAATGATGAGAAATACGCAAATAATAGGGAGGGATTATAATGTTTATATATATATATATATATATATATATATATATATATACTAGGGGTGTCGAATTAACGTGTTAATATCAATCAATTAAAATTTGAACAAAGTAACACGTAAAAAAAAATGTAAGCTGACTCTGTGGACACATGCTACCCATCGAGATGTGCTACCGTGCCCTTCTGCACAGTCTTGGGATGATTTATCTGTGCTAACTTGCATTGTACAAATATACCGGTGCCTACCTTAGTTCTGTGACACTTGTGGGACTAATGAAGGTTTATCTTATCTTATCTTTTCAATCTTATCTTATCTTTTCAATCACACAGCAGTGGTTTCCACCCCTGGCCTTTACACACAGAGACTTCTCCCGACTCCCTGAATCTTTTCTCAATGTTATTAACTGTGGATGGCACACAAACCTTCATTCGTTGCCATTTTGCCCTGAGAAACATTGTTTTAAAATTCAAATTGATCATTCCCTCTTGAAGTTCAGCACAAAAAGTACCAACTTTTTTGGAAATGGGGTTTGTACATATCATGCCATGATAATGAGTTTGATGAGTCTAGGTGTGGAGTCTAGGTGACTCTCAGAAGAATCATGCAACACAGTGGAAAACGGTAGCAAGACATTTTGGAGCAATCACTAAATTTCCAACTAAACTAAGGAAGCAGAGGACTGGCAGTGTACAATAAAAACCTGCTCTGCCAAATTTGTCATTTGAATGACTCAGGTACTGGCAAAGGCAACCGTAACGAGCAATTTGTGGTCACTTTTTACATATGCAGCGATTTGATTTAATCCAATTTCACTTTTTATTGTCTCTGTTGTGTATCAAGGCTTGCTTTTTGTTGGCCAGTGGAAGAGCAGTGCCATCCAATCCCCAAGCAATAGTTCCCTGTCAAGTGTACGTAAAAATGGCAAACACTCAACTGACTGTGGGGGCACCATAAAACCTAATACATGCCACACTAACCTACTTTCTAAAACACAGTCACAGTGCTTGGCGAGGCTAGCGGGATGTTCACCTTGACCATAGCTTGTGATAATGCACGCAAATTGCCATTGATATTATAAAACTTCATAATGGCATCGATTTCTTTTTGGTTTTTATTTACATGCTAGTTGAAAGCACCAGATGTCCTATGAAAACTGAATTTGTGGAGTGTTTTGAAGTATCAGTTCTACACTTCTGTCTGAAATGTTTGCATTTTCATAGCATTCCTTTTCCTCAACCCTTAGACTATAGTTCATTTGGCTCTAATACACAAATGTAAACATGTAGTTAATAAAATATTCGTCTATATTATATATTAAATAATCATTATATATAATCATCATCATTTAAACTGGAACATGCAGCCACTGCTCCTCTCGGTGGATGTTGGAAATGAAAATTGAAAACTATTTTCTCTTTCATGTGAACCCTGCATTCACATATTCTACAGAAAGTGCACTTTTAGACATTTTATATTTGATGTTTTTTTATGTGTTAAACAATGAAAATACATACTAATTTTGCACCAAAAGAATGACATCTGTCCAAGTTGTGGATGGAGGACCAGAGTTGCCATCTTTCCTGCCAGCATGTGATGAGTGCTCCTTCCCTAGTTGTGGACAGCTGGAGCTTGTAGGGGAGGAAACTGGTTCTCTTCAAAAGTACTAAGTTAGTCAGTAGGTGTTTTGGTTGGAGTGGCCTGTAAAAGTGTGTAAATAAAGCTCAGTAATCAGACGTATGTTCCTGGGCTGTTGCAGGATTTCGCAGTCAGATCAGTCTGGCCCAGCTCATCCCCCAGTTAGTGCCACAAGGGGAAGCACCCAGTACTTTAATATTTTAATAAAAAGAAAAAAGAACAAATAATAAATGATCATCTTGACATCATTTAAAATATGTCACTATTCCAGGCATTACTCTGAATACTCCGCTAGTTACGCTAAACTGATGAAAGTCTAATGCTACTTCAGAACTGTTTTTGTTCAGATTTTTTTAAGACTTCAGGGGCTCCATCACAGTCCCACAGACCTCTATATTAGCTCAAAAGCTTTTGTTGATATTAACCCATAGTTCTGGCTCAATTTAATTAGGGAATATTTCAGCATGATTAAAGAGCAGATGGCTTACATACTTCTGAAGCCATTATGACCACAGACTATTATAGACTGAACATTCATTCTTTGAAACAGAACAAAATCGCCACATGACGCATCAGTGTTGGAAAAGCTCTGGTACCTGCGCAGCACCCCAAAGCAAATCTCTTGGAATGTCTTATTCCAGTAGTGAAAAATACAGGCTGTTCCAGTCTGACACCGCAGAGGGAAGCCGAGTCTGACAAAAAACTAATTCTTTCCAGGCTGGGCAGGTCTTTATGCCAGAAATATGCACGACACATAACCAGGGTCCAAAACATGCAACTGTTAACCTTTCTCTGTCATGATGGCAGATGAAATCTTGCCCCACATGGTGGCATGGAAAGGACAGACATCACACAACTGGACAATTCATAGCAGGCTGTTTCTAAAATTGCTCCCTAATGCTCCCTATAGTGTATTATTTGACTGTAGAATCCCTTGGCCTAAACATAGACCAAAGCCTACATTATATGGACAAAAGTATTGGGACTTACCTGTTTTTGGGTTTGGGTTAAACCCCTTACTTCCAGTGAAGGACAATCTTAATGCTTTAGCAGACCAAGACATTTTAAACAACGCCATGCTTTCAACTTTGTGGACCCAGTTTGGAGAAGAGCAAGGTACCATCCCTACACACTGCTCCCCAGTGGCTGTGTTAAATACAGAGAAAGAATTTCACACTGTTCACACTGTGGGCTGTGCTGTGGTGTGTTCATATGTGACAAATGGACTTCAGGTTTACAATAAAAATGGAATTGCATTGGCTTTACACTTCGGTGTTGCTAGCTGTGGTACAGTTCACTCTGTACTGGGTGTGTGGTTGAATTAAACCTACTTGACTAGACTTCACCAGTTCAAAGGGGAAAAAACTAGTCAAGGTATCAGAATCAGAATAAGAATCAGACAACTTTGTTGATCCCGGAGGAAATTGCTCATGTAATGACTGCAAAGACACACAGAGACACAGAGACAAGAACAATATAATATAAAGTCTAAATAAAACCTAAATAAAGAAATCTGTAGAAAAGGAAAAGCTCAATATGAAAATACACTATGTTATATACAGAAATGTTTGGCATAACTACTATATATAAGTAACAGAGTTGAGTGAAGAACTACTGCACTATTGCAGTAATGAGTTTCATTATTAAGAAATGAAAAAGTAATATTGACCTAAGTAGTAATATTGCACATGAAGACCTCCTTAAACTGAATTCTCCACCTTAAACTGCATTCTCTTTTCAGAAACGAGCTGCGACGGGAGTCTTAAGTGGACTGTATTTGTTTTCCTACCCGTATTCCGAAAAGTCCCGCCTTCTGTGCTGGGATTGGCTAGTCGTTTAGGTTCAAGGCATAAGGAGGCGGGCCGATCATTCGGATTGGCTAAGCGGTCTCTCTTCTTGCAATACGATTGGCCAATGGTCTCTAGGGCGGAGCTTGGCGGAATACAGGTTGGGGGAAAATGGCACGGAGCCCCGGCAGACAGGTAGAGATGCCGGCTCTTTTTGCGCCACCGTTACTGAATTATGTAATTAAGTCCCAAGAGCAGACAGACCCACATACCCTGAGTTTAGATACGACTGACAGCCACTTTCCAAAGTATATATAAGACAGGGAAGAGAGAGCTTTCAGTCCATTTCCCCTGAAGGAACGGCTTGTGTGGATCTAGAGGGCTGCGTGGAGTTTACAGAGACACGACCAGCTTTTTAAGCTTTTATTTCTCTTTCCACACCGAATCTGTATTTATTTGCAGAGTATATGTTTTTTTTTCTTTTTTGCTTCTCAAAGGATAAAACTGCCTTTTTCACGGGATTGCACAATTAACAGGTAAATTAGTCTTTTACTGCACTTTTACCTCCAGCATGTAAACATATAAACAGCAAGTTAACATATAATATAAGATTTTAAGAGGTTTTTTATGTCCAAACCAGAAGTGCAGAGTTTCACTCGTGGAATATTATTATTTGAAATGTTAATTGGATTAAATACCTCTAACGTGGCCTTTAATATGTTATCATGCAAAAAATGATGTTCCTGTAGTGTTTAAGGATGGTGTCAAGCAATAATCAGGACGTTTGCTTTTCAATCTATATTTTAAAGGAGATATGATACTCAGGAGAATTCCTTTCTTGCTGCCCATGCTGTTATTAGGCACCACTGCACTACCTCAAGGTAAAGTTTGCACTTATTTTCCACATTACAACTTATTTTCATACCTTACCTTGTCCATTATGTCTGTGAAACTGCATGTAAAGTCTGAGATGTATGATGTAGCACTTATGTATTCATTATTTGTAATTTAATGAATTTGAACATTGGCTGGAGTTGATTTTATTCACTATCAGAGTGGTGACGGGTCTGAGTATCTGTGATAAACTGTGGTATGCAGAATGAACTGCCAGTTTATTAGATACAGTGCAAAAGTCTGAGAACCTCTAGTCAAAAAAACATCTTCTGTTCATTTTCTAGGTAAAAATACAGGAGCAAACTTACATTTTCTGCAATTTTTAGGACATGGTTTCTATCGATTCGCTTTTAACCTAGTGGGAAAAAACATAAAATTTAAAGTGAGCCATAACTTATTACATAAGATTCTTTTGGCAAACTAAAGAAAACGCTCAAGTTACATGACAGTTGGAAGAACTACAACCAGAGTTCTAAGAGCTAAAGTCTTTCTGTATGGTGTTATGCAAGAAGATAAACGAATCTTTTTTTTGGTAGTGAACTTATTTTTACTTTGAAAACCAACAAAATGTATAATTTGACCACTGACTCCCAATCTAGCATATTGATTGGCTGTTGTAGCCCCTTCTCCTATCAGGGGCATTTTGTAGACACACTGTTACTGATCATAGCCCACCTGCCACTGCGTAATGTATCGTCCCCTCCTACCGACTCCATCAACTGAAAGGGACCACCATAAGACCACTGCCGATGAGACATTATTAACATTCTTGTTTGTACCTGGATAAAATGACCAATGAGCAAATGTACAAGGTAGGTGTACCTAATAAACTGGCAGGTCAGTGTATAGCTTGTACCGTACTGATCAACTTTTCGATTTTTTCCACTCCAAGAAGGCCAGGTGGAAGATGAGTCTAGTTTCGACCTGTTCGAGATCAGCCACATCACTCGGAAGACGATCGGCGCCAAGCTCTTCAAGGGGCATGACTGGGACTCGCCGGCGTACCGCTTCATCCGCTTCGACCACATTCCGCCAGTCGCTGCCCCGGTCCTCCAGCAGATCTTCAAGCAGATCCAGAACAATGAAGGTTTCGTGTTTGCGGCCTCCATTCGTCAAGACCGGGGGTCCCGGGGCACTCTGCTGGGCCTCGAGGGTCCTGATGGGCGACGCCAGTTTGAGATCGTGTCCAATGGAAGGGCCAACACTCTGGACCTTGTCTACTGGGTGGAGGGCTCCCAGAACGTGGTGTCCTTTGAGGACGTGGATCTATCTGACTCGCAGTGGAAGAACATCACGCTGCACGTTCATGGGGAGAATGCCAACCTCTATGTGGGCTGCAGCCTCTTAGACAGCTTCATCCTGGACGAACCTTTCTATGAGCACCTACAGGCAGAGGGCAGCAAGATGTATGTGGCAAAGGGATCTATCAGGGAGAACCACTTCAGGGTAAGACGCACGTCTGTCTCCTACCTCCATAATGACAGCCTTCTTAAAGGTAAAATGACCTGTAGGCCATATTATGTATATTTACTTTAAAAGGGAAAGCCATAATTGTCCAGCTCTGTAGAATTTTAGTATCTTGTTACCTTAAACATCCTGCCCTCTCTTTAAAATGTAAAGGCTTCTGAATTGGATCTTGGCTTGCACACACAGTTCAACTGGTGAAGGATGTTTACTTTGGAGGATGTAGGTCTTTAATAAAACACGCTTATATACCTAATGAATAAACCCACCCCTTGACAGGTGCCGAGATAATCATTGTTAGTCGTTAGTGTGAATGCAGAAGCCCATGAATGTGAGTATGTGTGTTTTTCCCACCCCTTTTCGGGCGAGAGTGGTTTGCTCCACCAATTTCCAGCCATCCTTCAGCGTAAATGGCTTGGTAACAGCGAGTCAACACTCCCTTAGGTGGTTTAGTGGTAAAACACAGCGTGCTGACTGAAGAGCCGTTGGTTCGTTACCGCGCTGTGAGCAGATTTTTTTTTGGGTCTCTTCAATCTAGTTTCAATCGTTGATGGTCACAGGAGCTAATACAACATGCTTAAGGGATAAAGTGACAATGGAAAATGATCATGTAAAAAGAAATGAACACAACACATCAGTAAACATGTCATATAAAACCACATCAGTCTTCCGCTGTTGTGGATTAAGAGTACAGCGTTCATACTTAGTGTGATGAGCCACAGTTTCACATATGGAGCAGCTAAAGGCCCACAGAAGCCAGTTTCATCACCATCCGATGCATTCAATGCTGTCTTTCCCAGTTTACAGACTGCAATCGCTCAGACTGCTGGTGGTTTCCACTCAAACATTTCAGATTCTACCACAAGAACTACAATCTAAATCCTGACTCTGTTATACTAATTGCAATCTGGAGGAGACTAGATTATAGATTATTGTTGTTTTACATAAGTACAGTGCTAACACCTCTCTCGTTCTGCAGGGTTTGCTGCAAAATGTTCGCTTCATCTTTGATACTCCAGTGGAGGACATTCTGAGAAACAAGGGCTGTGAGATCACCAAGCCGGGTAAGAATTCTGCAACCAGAACACTGTCGACTAACAATAAAGGGAGGTTTTCTGTTCAGTTTGAACTACCTCATATACATTATTTATGTTTTCATTTATTAAATGGAAGTTTTGTGTAAATTGTCAAATGAGGAACACCTACATGGCCATCTAACTAACTGCCTTGCCTCAACTTTGCCTCAAGTTTTGTGCTCAACAGAGAAAGAATCTCTGTTTAAGCCACTCTAGCCACTACTAGCTTTATTAGCCCAAAAAAATTCCATGGCTAGGCTAGCATTCAGGCTTGACTGACACCACAGGGAGCCCCAATGCTCCTACATATTATTGTGTGGTGCATGCTGGGTACTGCAGTCAGAGAAGCCGAGGGCTACAGTGCTGCACTACAGAATACCAGGACAAACAGCATTTTAAACGTTAGCTTTTAGGCCGGAGTGGCCTTTTAACAAGCCTGGAAAGTTGGTGATGAATGAAAGCGCTGGCATTGCTTTACTGGTCTCATTAATTTGTTTGTGTTTGTTGATGTGACGTGTTTCATCAGCTCCTTTCAGAATTACAAGTGAAATTCCTCTGTGGCTCTCGTGGACATTTGAACTGCAGATGTTCGTCATATTTGCTTTGTGTCAGACGATATGTTTGCCACTGGATTCAATTTTCATTTAGAACTTCCTTGGCGTTTTCCAAAGTAGGTCACGGAGCCTGTAGAGCAGGGCCTTTGGAGACTTCTTCTAGTATTACGACATGTGTATGAGAAGCGTTGTGTCAGTGAATGAGCCTGAGGTCGACCAGTGTGCACGTTATAAAGGAGATACAGATGTTTACATTCATATGCGTTGGCCTGGTGTTCTGGCGTCATGCTTTAAAGGAAAGGGGAAAATGGACCAAATCGTGGCAAGTTAGGAGCACAGCTACTTATTCACACACACACACACACACACACACAATGAGATCATGAATTGGCAGCCGCAGGCAATCTTCCTACTAAGACTTCCTTCACACTAGGCATAATGCCTTGTAGGCTTTTGCTCTCACTCTCATGCTGAGAAGTCCAAGAAGGACCGTATGCCCAGATAAATACCACTCAGGCTGTGTTTCTCTCTTGTCCCCTAAGCATAACCTGGATTCAACTTCCCATCATGCGAAATGATGACTTTTGGACCAGGAGCACACTAAACGTTCAAGTGCATGTGTGTGTGCTTGTGGCATATTCACCCTGAACTTGAATGACTAGCTTTGAATGGAACATTTCCATCATATGGTGACACTTTCATGCAATTAGTTGAAAAGATATTGATAGATTCTGGGTATTAGCATCACACCGATATCAGTAGGAAAATGCTGGCACAGATACAGAAAGGAAAAACAAATCAGTCTGATTAATCTACCCTGAAATGGCACATACACTACATGGATAAAAGTATTGGGATGCCTGATCATTCCACCAACAGACACTTTAGTGAACTGCATTCAAATACATAGACTTTAATATGGAGTTGCTCCCACTTTGCAGCTATAACAGCTTCCACTCTTCTTGGAAGGC
>JBBPCY010117660.1:0-18061 GCA_037974405.1 Brachyalestes nurse | reverse complement strand
GGAACATTTTTAAGTTTACAAAAGTATACTTTATATACTTTCTTTATACTTATCAGTATAAGTCAAGTATACTTCACCATACTTCACTATCCTGTATAATGGACATTTTGTTCACCTGTATCTTCCTGAAGTATTTGGAGTTACCTCATCAAGTCCTATAGTATTCTGTAGAGGACATACTGGGTTTTTTCTAGTAATGTGTCATTTGATGGGTTTGCATGCTGGGTACAAGGACTGCAAGATATACACCAAGGGGTACCAAGTGTAAGATGTTCCTCTGAATAACTAAAAAGAGAACATGTTTCCAGGACTATCACATCTAAAATGTCCAGAGGATGTTCTATGACTTATAATTCACTGTTGAACTAAAATACGTGTTTCGTTGTCCTTGTAAGCAACAAGCAACAGAAGAATGATACGGAAAGAGAAAACATTGAATGAGAACGTGCCCAAACTTTTGACTGGTAGTGTGTATATACATATATATATATATGAACACACATAATATATATTATCTAGTTTTACACATTACACATTAGTCATCGGTCTCACTGAAACTGACCACTGAGGAAGAGGATGGCTAACACAAAATGTATCAACAGAGAAGCTAAAGTCTCTAGCTAAGTTGGTATTTCTGATAAACTGGCCAGTGTGTACATTATGCTGTCGCCACATTTACAATACTAAACGATATATTATATTATATATACAGTTTATCCATGTACTCCTTGTGGAAGTCCAGTATTACTTGTAGTTTCCATCCGAAACCTGGTTTGACTCGTCAGTTTCAGTCAGTCATATTTCATACAGTTATCAGGAGCTGCTGATGGAATTTCACAGATCAAAACAATGGCTGGAGGAACCGAGGAGGAATCTGGAACCGAACCTGGGTTCTCCTCACCAGCTCACACAATCTACTACTTATTTACAAACAAAAAAATATCAAACCTTTTTACTGCTTTCTTGTTTGCATTTATTCTGATGTTAAATTTGCAAGCAGAAAGACATTTCATCACAAAATGGCTACTAAACTTTCTCTTATTTCTCTTTCTCTCTCTCTCTCTCTCTCTCTCTCTCTCTCTATCTATCTATCTCTTTCTCGCTCTCCCTATCTCTCTCTCGAATGGCAAAACTTCACAAGCTGCTTAGTACCCACATAAAATGCACTAGTACATCCATAAATTTCTTCGACAGGCTGCAAAAGAAACACCCATGAATTAGATCAGTGGTGCGTCTGTTGCCAGCTATATGCTGCACAATCGCTGATGTTTGGTATATAGCCCAGTATATCAGCTCTATGCCTTGAAGGATAAAATAAATTGTGTGTTCTCTAGCAATTTCTTTTGTCTTGAGCTGTAAAACTGTCTTTGGTCTCCAGGCGAGTGTTCCCCTGTATTGTTTTATTCTGAGCTTACAGGAGCCCATTCACTACTAAATCGTCATTTCGATGACCATCAGCTCTCTTATTCAAGGCTCTAGCTGGATTCCCCCAGTTGACTTCTGAGCCCATGCAATGCAATTAGCTGATCTCATTTACGCAAACAAGTCTCCATGCTTATCTTGTTCCCCGGCCCTGTTTTCAATCCGCCGAATTGACCGGGACGTCCGGCTGAGGCGGAGTGAGCCGGATGGAACATCCCTTTTTAATCTAATAGCATGGTCTTACTTTACATGCAGAAATAAGCTCTTGGCCATCATTTTAATTAGCCTCTCTGGAATCAGCTCCATTTAAGCATGCACACGCATGCAGATATACGCACATGCCATCACTTAAAAGAATAATCCAATCTCAATCTGTGGCCGTCTTTGCAAATTGAATAAGTGGGAATTGGATTTCATAACGTTTGGGCTCACAGAATTTCGTCGGCTTGAATGTGGGAGATTCATTAACGTTAATGGGTTCTCATTCCCAGTGGTGGGACTAGAATCTTAAGTAAATTAATGTCTACCCCCCACCTCCCAAACAAAAGTTACCTGTAAAAAATGACTGTATAATGTGCATTTGCTTATTTACTTGCAGTTTTTCAGCTAAACTGGTGCTCTGATTAAGACAACTAAAGAAAATTCGCTTTCAATCCAGTGTGCTAGCCTCAAGCTAATGAGCTAGCTACAGGGTAGCATGCTAGCTATGAGATAATGATACAGTCTAATAAGTTATGAGACAGTTCGATATACGAAATATATTCCACCCCTGCTAGCTACTTATGAGTCATGAGTGTAAAACTGCTTAACCCCTGAGCAACTGTCCTTCCTGCAATGTTAGTATTTACACTGCTGCTCACAGACTCACAGCAGGTGAGTACAGTACAGTGCAGAAGTCTTTAGCACCTGTGAAAATAATATTTAAAAACTATTAAGATGAGCAGTGAGTGTTTATTCACACTTAAAAGATTAAATATTCATTGATTTTCTGTAACCGCTTAATCCACACTAGGGTCCCGGGTACCCAGAGCAACAGGTTTGAGGCAGAGACTCGCCTGGGACAGGGCAGTTACTAAATATACTAAATAAAATTTAAAAGAATAAATACAAATTATATTATACAATAAAGAGTGATTTTATGTATCATTTATCCATGTGTTCCTTGCGGAAGTTCAGTATTACCTGTAGTTTCCATCAGAAATCTGGTTTGACTCAGTCAGTCCTTCATTAAATTAAATCAGGAAGTTCACAAATCAAGCAACGGCTGGAGGAACCGAGGAGGAATCTTGAACCGAACCTGTGCTCTCCTCACCGGCTCACACAATATCAGCTACTTTTTACAAGCAATACAAATCTAGTAACTGCTTTCTCGTTTGTTTGCATTTATTCTAATGTCAACTTTGCTGGCAGAAAGACTAATCACATGCTGAAAAACTATTTGCATAGGTGACTAAGACTTTGTAGGAATGGAGTGGTGCTTGCTTTTATGAGGCTGTGCATGAGCACTTATGTATTTTGTGTCCACTGTATACAGTACTGCATGTTTGTGTATGTGTGAGTGTGTGTCATTGCCAAAAACTCCGACTTTGTGTGTGTATGTGTGTGGTTTTTGCTGCGTACAGTACAGTGCACGTGTACGTGTCACAGCCTTAAAATCGAAGCTCAGAATACACAGCAGTGTCGAGTCCAAAACAACAGAAAAGACAAAAAGAAAATCTATGTAGAATTTAACAGACACATAGTATGAAAATGTCTATAGTATTTATATTAAATAGCATTTCTATTCAACCTTTCACTTAACATCAAAGCATATTTCTAGTCATTTATACAGTAGCAATTTGTGGACTTAGGACATTACATAGAAAAAAGAATCAAAATCTACTGTAATAGTTACTGAGAACTGATTGGTTGGGTGGCTGATTGACTGAGGAGCTGATGAGCTCATTGGCTAAAGCAGTTCACATTCATTCACGTCAAGAAAGTCCTATAAATGGAGTTCAAAAGCTTTCAGAAGGCATGACAGCAGTGTTTACATATTTTGTGCTGTTTTGTAGTGATAAACGAGTGTTTATGTCTGTATAAAAAAGGATTAGCTATTTATAAATGACGGTTTTCAAAGACGCTCCACAGGATCCAGTTCATTTTGGACTCTCAGGAGCGCCCTCTAGTGCCTGACCAGCCTGAAGACTACCGAGTAATTCTCCTCAGTATAAAGTCTCTGGGTAAACATTAAAGACAACTTCTCTGAGGGAATCGAGAGGGAACCAGTTTTAAATAGTAATAAAAAAATACCGGACATTGATTTACATTGTTCGTAACGTGAGGAGCTGTGGGATTATTCGATAAGGTGTTGAGTGATGCGACTGTCTCACCTGTGCTGCACAATCTGAAAACTGCAAAAGCGTAAGGTTATAATGAAAAGTACTAGTGAACACATATTAAACAGGAGCTGCTGATGAGTCCACCTTAAGAATAACCAGAACTGAGCTCCATGTGTCCACTGTGTCCACTATCTACTGTGTGTTTGTATGTGGGGGTTTGAATGTGTGTTGCTGTTTAATATCTATAGTGTGTGCGTTTGTTGTTCACAGTATGTATTCTGTCTCTCTCTTTCTATCTGTCTGTGTGTGTGTTGCGATTTACCGTGTCTGTGTGTGTGTTTGTTGCTGTTGAAGGTATGTACTGTGTGTGTCTGTGTGTTAGTCATTTAATGAAAAAAATAATGGAGAATGTTATAAATGTATTAAATAGCATTTTAGTTAACAGTGTTTCTAAACAATGTTTTACTTTCAACAGTGTATGGTAAAACATGTTTACACTTCCCTCTGTCCTCGCTGCCTTAAAGCACATGGGTTGAATAAGCCTTCAGTATTATATATTTGATTTGATAGATTTTAAATATATGTATTTATTTAGTTTAACAATAAAATTGCGTTGCAGATTAGCAACCCAAACTTGCCTTATGCCTGGATTACGCCCTTCAAGACAATTGCAAAAAGTCTAATGTCTGATCATCCTTTATCTAATCCGTCTGCTCTGATAACACAGAAGTGCCACAGTAGCACAAACTCCTGAAAAAGCTAATGCTGGCTTTGATGGAAAGATGTTAAAAGTATTTGTGGGGCTGCGTAGCTGCAGACCAGTCAGAATGCCCATGCTGACCCCTGACCACTGTTTTGAAAAACCTACAACGGGCATGTGAGCATCAAAGCTGGACTGTGGAGCAACGGAAGAAGGTGGCCTGGTCTGATTACACACATTTTACGTGGTTAAAGAAAAAGAATGAATGAATGAATGAATGTTATGGATGCCTGCGGTGAGCTGGCGCGCCACACTAGGTGAGTCCCCGCCTTCCACCCATTGACCCCTAGTGAGGCTTAAGCAGTTACAGAAAATGAATGAATGAATGTTGAGGATGCCTGAGTGTGTGTGTGTGTGCTTTGCTTACCTGGGGAAGAACATGAATGCACACGGGAGTGGACTGCTCAATTAAAGAAAAATACAAGAAAAGTGTAAGATATGGTCCCTTTCTACACTGGAGTTTTTCATGTTTTACAGTGCACATTATCTAAAGGCAAGCCAGCAGTGGCAGTGTGATGTTCTCGTCAATGTTCTTGTGGGAAACCTTGGGCCCTGCATTCATGTGGACTTTACTTTGGCACGCCACTTACCTCCACACGTTGCAGACCAAGTCCAGCCCTTCATGTATTACCTAATGGCAGTGGCTTCTTTCAGCTGGATGATACGTCCTACCACACTGCAAACATTGCTCAAGAATGCTTTGTGGAACATGATAAAGGGTTCAAGGTGTTGACTCGACCTCCAAATGCCCCAGATCTCAGTCCGACTGAGCATCAGTGGGATGTGCTGGACAAACTAGTCTGATCAGTAGTGACCCCACGTCACAACTTACAGATCTTAAAAGGATCTGCTGTAACGTCTTGATACCAAATACCACAGCACACCTTCTGAGGTCTAGTCCATGCCTCGACCAGTCAGAGCTGTTTTGGTGGCACAACGAGGACCTACACAATATTAGGCAGATGGTTTTGATGGCTGATGGTGTCAATCAGAAAATGAAAAAAGCTTGGTTGGTTATAAGGAACGCCAAGAGGTTGAAACATGGTCACAAAAAATGCTTTCGTGACATTACCCCACACAAATGCTCACAAAAGTGGATCACTTGGTAAAACAATTCCAGAAATGTGTAAGAAACAGTCCCTTTAAGTCTCTTCCTTGTAAATCCTTGAATTCTTTAGGGTTTTGCAACGTACATTACCTGAAGGTCTGGTGGCAAAAGCTATTTCTCTTACGGCTTTTCCAAAAAACCAAGGAAACTTCAAGGCTTCAATTTATAAATAATCTAAAGTTCAAGCTTTATTATGAAATCTGTTTGTGCAATCAATAAAACCATTATTATATGCAAGAAAAACAGGCTACAAGTCTAACAGGTTCTGAATGCCACTTTGAGCTAAGGGCCGTCTTAATTAAGGCCTTTAGCACTTGTTACAAACATTGGCAATTTGTGTGATATGATCAATGGATTGTGTCAAGTGTATTAAACACTGTGTCACTATTGCACAAAACTGTACGTGATTATATTTGGCCCTTAGAATGCGTCACGTTCTTGTTCGTTGCAGTTATAATCTTACTGAATTTGCCACAAAGCTTTAGTGTAGCCGTACGTTACATGAAAAGAGATGACAAATACAAATCTGGCATAAACGAAATGCATTACTGGCATCTAATCAGGAAGATCATGGATGTGGCAAGCTCAGTCTGAAGCGAATGCCAGGAAACGTACACCATTCAAGCTCCAATTTCAAAGCAAGGCTCACAACCTGCACCGGTTTGTCACCTTATTATTGTCCTGGTGTTAAAAAGGAAGGTGACTTAATTACAGTTTTAGCTCTGATCTGGGGTCAGAGGAGTCACTGCGGGGGTGGAAGCGGTTAAAGCTGTTGCAGGACCAGGTGTTTAAGGGGGAGAGCAGCAGACGGCTTGGAGAAGATGTTCTCATGCCGCCGCCTCACATCTTTGACTCAGGAGAACCTCCACAACCTTGGGGTCGGCCAGAGTGGACAGGTCCCCCAGGTCCTTCTCGTTCCTGGCGATCTGCCTCAGGACGCGCCGCATGATCTTACCTGCAAGAGAAGAGGAGACAAGGTTCAAGGATATACAGTACACTACCAGTCAAACGTTTGGACTCCTTCTCATTCAATGTTTTTTCTTTGTTATTATTTTCTACAATGTAGATTCATATTGAAAACAAACAAAATGATGAAGGAACACATGGAATTATGCAGTAAACAAAAAAAAATAGAATATGTTCTGTAATAAGGTAATGATGGAGTAATAATGTGGAGTAGAACCGTAGTGGAATAGGATTACTAACTGTGTACCAACCCCAACCCCACCATCACAACTGATGATCCCAAACACAAGAAATTCCACTAATGAACTGTTGATGAAGAACACCTGTTAATTAAATAGCATTCCAGGTCCATTCCTCATGAATCTGACTGAAAAAAATGCCAACAGCGTGCAAAGCTGTCATCAGAGCAATAGGTGATGTTTTCAGTATTAATCTACAATGTAGGCAATAATAAAAACAAAGGAAATAGAGAAAGTGAAGGTGTGTCCAAACGTTTGACTGGTTGTGTATGTTCTTTGCAAAGTTACTGCAGTCCTGCGCTGCATTCCGGTTCCAGAAAAGAAAGGTACTTTCAGATTTCCCATGTGCTCTTGCCCTCGGGAGATTCCCCACCAACGTCTTGAAGGGCACGAAGTTAAAAGGTAAGCTGTTTCCCATTCTCACTGTTCTAGAATGTTCTCATCCACATCCATGCTGTTCTCCTGCATTCCCATTTTCAATCATTCTCACTGTTCTAGAATGTTCTTATCCACATCCATGCTGTTCTCCTGCATTCCCATTTTCAATCCTTCTCACTGTTCTAGAATGTTCTCATCCCCATTCATGCTGTTCTCTAGCATTTCCATTTTTCTAGAACATTCTCTTTCATTCTCACTGTTCTAGAATGTTCTTATCCTCATTCATGCTGTTCTCCCTTATTCTCGCTCTTCTTCAAAGTGTTCTAGAATGTTCCTGTCCTAGTTCATCCTGCTCTCCCCCATTTTCACAGCTCTAGTATTACTTCGCCATTCTCGCTGTTCTATACACTATTCTATAATGTTCTCATCCCAATTCATGCTGTTCTACCCCGTTTTCAGTGTTCTAGAATGTTCTCACCATTCTCACAGTTCTAAAATGCCATTCTAGACACTATTCTAGAATGTTCTCATTCCAACTCCCCTGTTTGGTTCAGTTAAAGGTCCAGACCTGAGCGAGTTTTGGGCAGGCCCGGGGCGTTCTGGATGAAATCTGGCGTAGCTATCGGGCCGATCTTCTCCCTCACTGCCGGACACAAACACACGACTGTAAATAAAACAGACTCATCCCAAAAGAGTTATAATTCACAAGCTTCAGCTCTAGACGGCTTCTCACCTTTCCTCTTTAGCTCCTCCATGAGTGTGTGGTTGAACTCCCGGCAGTCTTTCAGAGTGACAAAGCAGTAGAGGCACTCTCCCTTCACGATGTGCGGACGGCTGACAACCGCTGCCTCAGCCACGGCCGAGTGCTCTGATAAAGCTGCCTCCACCTCAGCCGTGCTCAGCAAGTGACCTGAGAGGGGAGTGTTTAACACCGGAGTCACTTTTAAGGTCTGAAATGACTTTATACAATAATATACACTACATGGACAAAAGTATCGGAACATGCCTGTTTTTCAGGGTTTGGGTTAGGAGGCCCCTTACTTCCAGAAATTAAGGCATTCTAAATTTTATACAGTACTGTGCAAAAGTCTTAGGCGCCTGTAAAAATTGTTTGAAGTCATTTGTATCAACAGTTTGGTTTCTTTCTGCCAGCAAAAACACAAGTAAATGCAAACAAACAAGAAAGCTATAAAAAGTATCTTATTTTAAAGTAGTTGATATCTTATGTGATGGTTAGAACAACATAGGTTCTGTTCCAGATTTCTGCTCTTTGCCTCATTGCTTTGATTTATAAGTCCATAAGCAACACACCTAATTTAACATAATAAAATATCTGAGCCAACCCAGGGATTTCATGGGAGCTACGAGTAATACTAAGGTCCCGTAAGGAAAAAGGTCCGGAAATGGTTATGTGAAAAAATGTATTAATGTTATTTGTATTTATTGTAATATTCTAGCTTCATACTATTGCTCAGCAGTAAACACCTTTAAAGTATAATTTAGACTTATGCACAGTACTGTCTGTTGTTATATATGCTGAGTCTAGATGGTGTGTGTGTGTGCTTTATGTGTGTAGATGTGTGAGTATTTGTACTTATGATTTGATGTGTGTGTCTGTTATTTAAATAGGATTGGCTTGCTAATGCTGAACTGCAGTACTGCTGAGACCGACAGTGCCACAAGGGGGCAGCACTAGTGTTCACCTTCACCAAGCCTTACCAGATACATTCAGCATGTCGTCTATCCTGCCTGTGATCCAGTAGTAGCCATCCTTGTCCCTCCTGCATCCTGATGACACAAGGACAGAGTACAGGCCACGTCAGCACAAAAACAACTCCATCCAGTGAGCATGCCAAAGGGCCAGGAAATGCAAGCCGAGGTCATTCTGCTGATACCACCTTCAGAAAGCACCTGCTGACTCATGATCATATAGAGAATCTATGGGTGCCTTTCCATGGGTAGACAGGAACTGTCCTGTATCTAAACTGTACTGTGACGGCACGGAACTTGTATATCACTTTGATTTTCCACTGTATCTTGTAGCCTATTAACAGCGTTTCTGACGCGTCTTCAGTGCCATTCTCTCTAGTCGTCATCCCAAAACTACGTCTATGAAATCAAACCAGCTGAAACTTTTTCATTAGAGCCACTTTTGTTATTGTGGTGTTCTGTTATGTACAGTAATCCCTCACTTTTCGTGGGGGTTACGTTCCAAGAGCACCCGCGTATAGCGGAAAAAACGCGTTGTGTTTTGGTAAAAAAAAATGCCTAATGTCATTTTAAACTCAGTTTAACGCATTACCCTTAAAGAAAATGTAAACCCGTATTCACCTCTTTTCAAGGTAAACCCGTCTTTTAATTTAAATTCCCCGCCCAGATATGCAGCTCGGAAGGTTGCGTGACCAAAGTATTGGGACACCCGGTTTTCAGAGAATAAAACCTGATCTACTCTGGCTAAAAATACAAATGGGGGCTCGTTGGAAAGGTCTCCTGGAGATCTACTGAACTGTGGAGCTTGAAGTATCTGAGTGCTTTCCTCGCCGGGATATGCAACTTGGAAGGTCGCGGTACAAAAGTATTGGGACACCGCAGAGAGATGAATGCGTCCTCTTGTGCGAAAACTTCCAGAAAAAATATATTTATGCCACAAATAAGCAAAAAAAGGCGGAGAATATTTGCAGTTTCCGCGTTATTGTGGGGATTTCCACGTAAAACAAAAAAAAAAACATTCTCAAAAAAAAAAAAAAAATCAACTTGGGGGTTTACTGCAAGTCTTGCTTTTTCTTTTCTCTCTGCATTGTTTAGCCTTGCAACAAATACCTAACCCAGCTAACTTGTTAGCGATGGCCTGGTACACCTTTTCTCACGGTGTTATAATTAAAATTTGTTAGCATCATAGTAATCTCATAGTAATGCTTGTACATTGGCCATCTACTAGCTTTTATTTGTGATGACAACATTTCAACCAAGCATTGACGCTACTGGCTCGACTGCGGCCTGCTTCTGGCCCTGCCGTCGCACAGCTCGGGTACGGCTCAGGTATGGGTTGCTTAATATTTACTCACAGTGTGGCATGGTTCCTTGTCCCAGTGGGAAAGTGCCATAAGGAATACAAGCAGAATTTTCTTTCATATGCCACCCATGCCTTGTAATAAATTGTAATAAATAGTGGAATTAATGGTAGTAGGGGTTTAAGTGTAAATACGTACCATCACCAGTCACATAAAACCCTGGGAACTTTTTGAAGTAGGTGTTCTCGAAACGCTCCTGATTTCCATAAATGCCCCGCATGATACCTGGCCAGGGTTTCCGGAATACCTGGAATTACATTCAGCCAGACTGAGCCCTCCAAGTGTCTTTCATACTATTTATTGACAAAGAAAAACAACCAGGCTTTTCCTAAATATATATCAGACTGTAATTATTTACATTCTGATTTTACGTTTATCTTAGAATTTTCCTATAAATAAGTTAAACATATACTTCACCTTAACATTGTGAAGCCCAACAATCTCTCAAAATGTATTTAGAGGATGTAAATGTGAAAAGAAACTGTGACAGTTACTATTTGAATTATAATTTTATTTCCATTTATTTTAGAGTTTAAAGGGTACTTCGCTTTAAAATTTTGAATCTTTCAAAGTGAATTTAAATCAGAAATTAGTTTCATAGGGGATAAATATTAGAATCCTTTTTTATATGATTTGTATTTTGTCATACTTTGTTAATCTACATTCATTTGTGTACAACACACAGCTGACAGTATAGAAGAATGTTCTCACTGTTAGATTACACTCTTACCAGGTAGCCCTCCGCCTCTCCCTGCAGCTCCTCTCCGTGCTCATTCAGGACACTGGGCAGCACACCAAAAAAGGGCAAAGTCTGAAAAAAAAAAAGATATTTTATGGCAAATGGCAACGGTCAGACTACTGTTTACTTGTAAATCTACTCTCCAAATACACATTAATAAAACTGCTTGGGCTATTGATGTCATAATAATGTTGATCCTATTATGATGTATTTATTCATTCAGGCATTATTTAATAGGGCATAAAATAAGGCCTGGTTGATCAGACTTACTGCAGAGCCTGGCTTTAGCGGTGTGGCAGCGGGCAGAGGAGTTAAAACATGACCTCCCTACAGACAAAACACAGGGCTTTCATTAGCCAGATACAAGAAGCATATCTGTTTTGTTGCTTCTATTTAACATTTAAAAAAAAACATTTTTAAAAAATCACTCATCACAGTAGTGGCACCAACATATCAAGCTACAAGCTAGTGTGTGTGTGTGTATCCACATATAGGTTATAGTAATATGATTCTAGCACTTTAGGACAAGGGCCTGCCCATTGAAATGAATAGGAGATGATTTTTTTGTGTGTTTCCTGAAAAACTTGAAAAAAAATGAGTTAGACGATATAGTTAGAGATATATATATATATATAAACACATTTTTGGAATACATATGCACACATTTTTATTTTATTCTATTTTATATTCCTAGATTGTATAGTGCACATTTTACTCAGTCCTATTGGTTTAGTATTTATGCTGCTCTTTGTTCTGTCCACAGTGGGGTCTTGCGCAGTAACAGATGAGCCACATTCTGTAATTGTAAACCTATAAAGTGCACCTAATAGGTAAGAGTTTTTAATAAAATGGCCAATGAGTGAACACATGATAAACTGGCACCTATGCTGTGCAGAGTGTTTGCTTGTGTATGTGTGTGTGTGTGTGTGCTTTGTGCAAGCATTCACAAATAAATTCACAATACAGGCCACAAATCTGGATTTTTTCAGAGCAGTGCAAACATAAAATCAGATATTTTCAAATCAGATTTTCAAATCAGGCTTTTATATGTAATGCTAGGCTGATTTACACGTAAATATAGCCTACATCGGCATGCAGAACTTTTTAATGCTGTGTCTGATTAGAAAATGTAAACAAATATGAACTGTGAAAGCTGAGAGATCAGCTCTAAAAGAGCAATGGGACCTGTAAAGTGAACACAGCCTCTTATTCCACTCAGTGTGAGCTTTACCGTCTCAGTCTGCCAGAAAGTGTCAACAACGGGACACCGCCCTTGGCCCACAACATCATGGTACCAGAGCCAGGCTTCTGGGTTTATGGGCTCTCCCACTGTGCCCAGCACTCGCAAACTGGACAGATCATACCTGAAACAGGGAGATCAAGATGTACTGAGAAACAATGTTCTGAGGTTAGATAAACACGTAAACAGGGACACTCAGCCTCAACAATCCATTTATTCACACTTGAACATTCTCCACTCCGCCAGTAGGGGGAAGTAGCTGCAACAATTCCATTGTTGTGGGGGAGCCAGTGTTGTAAATGAACCCCATGAACCCTATCTTTCAGAGCTTGCATTGTGAAAGAGCATGGTCATCCAACAGCACCTGAACCAGAGAAGCCTGTTGACGCATACGTTAAATTACTGTATCAAATTCTGCTATTTGTGAACATTGTTATACAATGGCTGAATTAAAAATGGTAGAAATGTCTAGTGTTATATAAGGCCATGCAGAACATAGCGTGGTTCAGGGCTGGGAAATGTTCTTTTAAATGATGTTTGAAAAAGCTAGGCTAAATCTAAAGAGTTGCATATTGAAACTGATGCATGTCTATTACTCTGGACTGCTTTTTGAATGGCATTTAGATTCGTGTCTAAAAAGACGCCCGTGCTGTTTTCAGTGGAATGGCGGCTTCGCCTTTGGAGGTCATGGTCACCGTTGCCTTTCCTTTTTCATGATGTTCTTGTATTGAGGGGATGAAAATTCCTCTCACCTGAATACTCTTTAAGAAAATTCTAGCTCTGTACATTCAGTTACTTTTGAATTTTCCTGTAAACTGCCTGCATAAAAAGAAGACCACACTTACAGCGTAAGTCAGAAGCACCAACCCAATGGCTTCTGCTGCTAGTGTATGGAATGAGTTCTGTTCTTTTCAAAACCAAAGGAAATGTCTATTTGTACAATCTGCTCTTTTCAGATATACTTTTGCCCAACATAGTAATTTCACTTCTCATCTACCTCACCCATGCACAGGTTTTTTTTGTTTCTGTCTAGATACATTTCTTTAATACACAGAATATTTTCTTTTTTTTACGTTTTTTACATTTTTTACGTTTACGTCTATTTGCTCTTTTCTTTTCTTTTCCTATCTCTCTGTAAGCAATCCTAGGTGATCTATTCTGGAAATTTGCACAGCTTTATGTGTGATTTGGGGTACATTTCACTGCATGTTGGACTTGTATAACTGTGCATGTGACAAATAAAGAATCTTGAAATCTTGAAATCCTTCTCCCTGTTAATCAAGTACACACTAGATGGCAAAAAGTGTGTGGACACACCTCCTAAAAGTTGGGTATAAAATTTGATATGAAATTGAGTACAAGGCCAAGCAATCTCCAAAGATTAACATTGACAGTTTGATCCTCACACTCTGGATGGATAGAATGGCCCACCCTTTTCCCCAGCAATCAGTGCAAAGGTGTTTAGCTGATATAACACAATGAGTAGTTTTGGATTCTCCTCCAAACGTGTTGAGCCGCCCAAAGATGTCGCATTAGTATCAGTTCGGAAATTTGCTTGCGCTTCATGTGACTTGGAGGAAGCATGTGCTAGTCTTCACCATTCAACCTTCCAACTGGTAGGAGGAACTGACCAAAATGGAGAAAATCTGGTAAAATCGAGTAAAAAAAAAAAAAACGAAAACTTTATTTCCAGCAGTCAACCTGGAGCGCTAAATGATTATGGCTGCTTTCTGGTTATGTAACACTGCTGGCTATCATGTAGTCTTTTACTCTTCAGCCTTGGGACATTATGAAACAAACGCAGTGTGTACAGAAGTGTGTGCACTGTGTGTCACTCACTTTTGCAAAGGCTCTCTGCCGTACTTCATGAGAAGTCTGATGGCAGTGGGTGCTGTGTAGAATTTAGACACTCTGTACTTCTCTATGACCTCCCAAAACCTGCCCACATGAGGGTAGACTGGAACGCCTTCAAACTGCCACACACACAAACACGCACAGTGTATGAACTGAACAGTTTGATTAAAAATCTTTTTTTTTTTTCTCTTGCTTCAAAAATAACCAACTGACCACGACACATTTGGTGTCTGAGGTTTTTCCCTTTACTCCTATTTATTACCGTTTATTAACGTATTTGACAGATATATTGAATAAAATAATGTATTTTCAGAGAGTTAAGTGGAGAGCACGTTTAAAATAGCCAGAGTTCGCAGTAACTCCCTGAAGGTCCAGGATGAGATGTGACACTGGTCTTCACACCAGCTGTCCCAAAACAGGAGGTGAGGAAAGAAGCTTCAAGCTACAAACACCTTTTAAAGTGGCGTCAAGTGTACACTATCCAGCGAGTCTGACAACATGGATAACAAGGAGGAATCCAATTATACTTTACACTCTGTGCTTTGTATTTTTATACATTTCAGATGGTCTCCTTGTGTTTTTCTATATGTATGTATATTTTCAATACACGAGTCCATATTTATATTTTTGTATTATTTGTATTGTATAGTGTACTTTTATACTGTACTGTTGTATAGTTTTATTGTATTGTTTTTGCTGCTCTTTGTTTCTGTCCACTTTCTGCTGTGGCAATGCAAATTCCTCACTAATAAAGGTTTATCTTATCTTATCTTATCTTTCCATTTTTTGTTTTTTTGCATGCTCCTTGTGTCTTTTCCCCTGTTTTCTTGTCTGTGTTGTTGTTTACGTTCTCCATGTGCATCCATGTGACTCTGTTGTTGTTTCGGTCTTAGCCTTGCATTTAGCCCCGCCCCCTTGCTATCCTGCTCACCTTGTTCCTGTCTCCGCCCCTGCATAGGTGTTCTCATTTACCATTTTAGTATAAATACCCCTGTGTTTCATTATGCGTTTGTGGATTCTTTGTATATCACCCTGTGCCCTCCCTTCTGATTCTGTTTTTGTAATATTTTCCCTCTAAACACCCTGTTTATGTGCTTGTATTTGTTTAATTTCCTCTCGGGTTTAACTCTTGCCTTTTAGTATTGTTCTGTGTTAATACACTCTAGTGTTTTGCCATGTTCTTGTATTGTTTCTTGCTTTTGGTCTCAAATGTTTGTGAATCCCACATTACAAACTCAAAGTATGGATTAGAAACTAAAAAAGCAAACTTCAGACACCAAACATGTCTCGGTCTCAGTAAGAGGGGAAATTCTGTGGCTTTAACGAACCGACTTCCTCCCAGTGGAGATTACAAGCAGACTTGAAACAGGGATACATGTCACACTCACAAGCACGCTGGTGGCCCCGTTGGCTAGCGGGCCGTATGTGATGTAGGAGTGCCCTGTGATCCAGCCGATGTCTGCGGTGCACCAGTACACGTCGTCATGGCGATGATCAAAGACATACTTGAAGGTGAGGGATGTGTAGAGCAGGTAGCCTGCAATGGTGTGCAGCACTCCCTGTGTGCACAAAGAGAACAACACGGACCTCAGCAGTGACAAAATTATCCAAAATCTGGAGGTCTCAGCAGATGGAATAAAATAATGGAGCTCCAGAATTCTAACCATATAGTCAGAGGTTAGGACCAGGAGAAGGATTAACAAAAATATATATATATTTATACATTCACATTACAGTTACTCTATAAACACTTTGTCACTGTGTCAATACTCATATTGAGTGCTTCTGTGATTTTTTTGTGATAATATCTGAAAAAAATGCTTTACAGATTTTAATGCTCATGGGTGGTCTGTACATGGTGACTGCTCTTACCTTGGGTTTGCCTGTGGAGCCGCTTGTGTAGAGGATGAAGAGCGGGTCTTCAGCATCCAGCCACTCAGGATCACACTCGTCTGACACACCTTCCACAGCTTCATCCCACCATACATCACAGTCTGCATTCCAGGGTGTCTGTAAGACACACAAGCATGCATACACCCATACACCCATGCAAATATGAGAAAACACACAGCACAGGGTAGTGTCTCTGGAATAAGAATCTAAAGTAGGTTCTTATTTACATTTTTTTAAAGTTTATGGTTCAAGTATTTTAATCATTCTTCAAATATTGTGAGCCATCAGTGGAATTTTAGATTGTGACCTACACAAACTCTAAAAGTTTATAAGGCGGAAGAGTTCATGTCAGACCAACCTGTAGTTTATTGCAGGTATCATTACCATTTATCCTGAACGCATGATGCTTCACTACCACACACTTCTGGACTGTTAATGCACCTCTGAAAGAGAGAGAGAGAAGTCAAGAAAAAGACAGAGAGAGAGAGAGAGAGAGAGAGAGAGAGAGAGAGCGAGAGAGAAGTCAAGAAAAAGACACAGAGAGAGAGAGAGAGAGAGAGAGAGAGAGAGAGAGAGAGAGAGAGAGAGAGAGAGCTAAACATAGTGTCCTTGGGTGCTGTAGAGTATGGCTAAAATTTCATAATATTTAATAAATCATGACATCTGATGGTATTTAAGTCAGCATTAATGACATTAATGAACCCTAGGTGTTGGTTTCATCTCGCAAATCTGATGTTATCGGGATCGAACCATAATACTCTGTTTTCATCTCCTCAAGGGGAATTCAGCACATAATTTTTTTAATGTAGTTTAATCATTAAAATGTGAACAAAGTCAGTGAGTTGTGGTGAATGGATCCAGATGTCTAAAGAGCTCTACAAGCTCTCAAAGTGATCATATGAAACAGTTATAAATACACAGCCTGATACATGAGGCATCATTTATAATTAGATTGAGAATCATTAATGTTAACATTACATAGAAAAACATTTTAAAAAGTGGTTTAAAATTGCTTTTCACACCACTTACTGTTTATTTACTGATTACGGATCCATACATGGAGACTGTAATATATGGACAGTCTCCATAAATTGCAGTTCATATTCAGCATGCAGAAGGTCCTGGATTCTTTTAATATAGCATGAAATGCACAGTAAAAAAAAATAAAAATCTGTTTTGTGGATGTAATACCAAGATCTATCAATAACAAAAGTGAAATCGCTTACGACAGTACGGTGATAAATACAATCGATGTCTTTTTTAGATCTATTTTAGAACAGTTCAGTCAGTATATTAATCAGTCACTGCCACATAGAAATTAAGACCAGTATAGTTCACTTTGTTGGAAGAGTGTACCAGCATTGCACTGTGTAAAGCCAAAACAAACACTCTTATCTGTCTCACAGAGGTGACACCTAAAGATACGCAGTGTGTTAGTGCTGAAGGAGCTAGTGTGGTTCCCTGTTCCCGCAGCAAAGCCAACGCCTCTCGGTTCAACACATGCTTTCTTGTTTCCTTCTTCCGTGCACGTATGTTCCATTTCATGCATCGCCATGGTGACGGTTTCCAAGATGTGCTGTTGCCAGGCAACCCATGCGCCAGCAAGTGCGGAGCTGAGTGGCTGAATGGAACTGATAAGACTCCTGATAACCACAGTAAAGGGCTAATGGACTGAGCAGGGGCTTGTCAGGACAGACTTTGACGAACAAAGGCTGAGCAGTGATACTTTCAGTGATAATGTATGTCCAAAATCTTGTGGACATAAGCTTGTGGACACCTGTACTTTCAATATCCTTTTTGAAATCACAGGTATTATTAGAACATTTGTCCTTCCCTTTGCTGCAGTCACAGTTTCATGGATGTTGGAGTGTTGCTCTGAGGATCTGAGTGCCTTCAGGTCACTCACTGACATCTACATGTATGACACATATAATACATATACTGTAATTTATTACTATATAAATGTATACTATATGTATACCGTGTGTGTGTGTGTGTGTGTGTGTGTGTGTGTGTGTGTGTGTGTGTGTAAACAGACAAATTGGGTTGTGTGGGGTAGAACATACAGCC
>JBBPCY010117634.1:0-18064 GCA_037974405.1 Brachyalestes nurse | reverse complement strand
CATAATTCTGTGGTAAACATGAGGACTCGAAACAAAATGGCGTCTCGAATGGTACTGCTTGCACTAAGCACTAACCTGTCCTCCAGGTTTGACACACATATATATGGAGGAGAGGTTTGTGCTTAGTGCAAGAGGTACCATTCGAGACACCATTTCGAGACGACATATATATATATATATAATTCTCTAAGGCTTGTCTAGAAGGTGTTTGTTGGCTGATCATGAATAGGCCAGTCAAACGGTTCCAGCAAAAGTTCAGTCTAACTTTCTCAGCCCGCTGTATCGCTCAATAACTCAATTTCCACTCTAGAGACTTACCTACCTGGCTACCCAGCGTGGAGCCACACAGCAGTGTGAACAACCCTCCTTTCCTTCCTGCTTTCAGTGACTGTAATGCTACATAAATGAAATTCTTTCCATGATTATTCATTACCTTATTCCCATTGGGATTATTTTCTAATGTTCCATAGTCTAGTATTTATCAGCATGGTTTTCAATAACTGGATTTCAACAACTACAGTAACACTCTGAGCAATATTAATGTGTTTGTAGTCAACTCAAAGAATTATTGGTTTAACTGGAGTTATAAAAACAGAAAATAGAGAGAAAAGGGCCGAAATTATATTTATCAGAGTATAGAAGGAAAATAAGATCAATTGGGTGAGCTTAAATGAAACTGAAAGTTGAATCACATATCAGGCATTTCAACCAGTGTTACAAACCAGTCTTTTATTGCTACTGCAGAGACGTTTATGTGCCTGTGCCTGTGATGGTCTTGTGTGTGTGTGTGTGTGTGTGTGATGCCTTGAGGCTTGTTTAAGTGGAACTCACATTCATAGATACACTCTCGACCACAAGCGCTTAGTCATACTTGGAGAAGGAAACACACTTTCAGACTTTTAACAAGCGCGTAGTCACAGAAAAAGCTGCGTACGAGTAGACAAACAGACTTTTCTTACTCATTCCAAATACTGAAGCGTCCGGATTCTCACAGGTCCTCTGTTATATACACTGAGATGTAAAACATTGTTAGACACGTGTGTAATACAAGATAAACAGACACAAGAAGAGTCATAGGTGATACATTGATGCTGTTTATGTGATATGAGATCATAGAAAGCTGTTTTATAAGCTCTGGTCATTATTGGCCCATAGCTATGAGCATGTATCATTAATCTGTTATAACATCTGTTAATCAATTTATTTCCTGCACCAAAAGGAATAGAACATTTGAATCGGAGGCTGTCGAATAAATTATTGTGGTTAAATATGGTACAACACAGTTAATAGTGTCATTAGGTTGCAAATTAGTTAAGTTAATTAGCTGTAAATCAGTTTCGAATGCTAGTAATCCAGCATGATGACGCTGGGTGACCAGTTAAATGAAAGCAGACCATCACTAACCAGCATTTACCAGAATATTTGCTGTTCTTACCTTAATTTTTAAGCAGTGAAAGTTTTCTAGTGAAATATGTCAACAACTGAGCAGAATTTTAATTTTGAACTGGAAATGTTTATACATTTTTTAAATTTCCAGATGAACCTAAAAGAACAAGCACACACCAACCAGGAGCAAAGTTTGGGAATGAAAGACGAGGCAATGTATCCAGGAGGAAACAAGATAAGATAAGATAAGATAAACCTTTATTAGTCCCACAAGTGGGAGATTTGCATTGATATGGTAGAAAGTGGACAGAACAAAGGTAAGAGCAGCAAAATAATAGATTAAAAACTATTCAACTTACACTTTACAACTAATACAAAAAACATAAATATAGACATTTGTATGTGTAAAGGAGGCTTATTCAGGATGAGACTAGAGGAGGAGTATCCAGGAGGAGACTGTAATGGTATTACATTGTATCCCATAGTGTTTGTTGGAGCAACTTGATTGTAATACTTTTAGAGTCATACTTTTAATGTCATTTCAAACATTAATAGACACATTTGTAGTACAAGATAAACAGAAAGGAGAATAGTTATAGATGATACACTGATGCTGCATATGAGGTCATATACAGTTGAATATTAGAATTTTAGAATATATGAATATTATGCTCCATTTAAGGTGGAACAGAACATTTGAATAGGAAGTTGACAACTAATTTCAGGCACAGCACAGAAATAGCACTATATAGTGTGTCGGCCAGTTAGTGTTCAGATTCTCATCTCTCAGATGTCCAGTCTGTTCACTATGCCACCAAATGCTAAAGAATTAATAGTGAAGTTAACGAGCGAAACACTTCAAACTAGATTACCTCTTTAACTGTCTCTCTTGCGCTATACTCAGTGTGGTGCCGCGTAATGCAGGGAGTCTGTTAGCTCATGTAACAGAAGTGGTGGTTAAATTCTCCACAGTATTGAGTTTTCCATTGACATTGTGACAACTGGTCTCACAAACCTTGGATGTGTGATTGGGCCTGTGGATGCGACTTGAATGTGAATTGGAAAAATGAGTAAAAACAAATAAATAAATAAATAAACAATAAAAGATTATACTATTAATTCTATTAAAATATTTAATTAGATAGTCATTGGTATATTAAAGAAGGAATCATAATCAGAAATCTGTATTGATCCTAGAGGAAATTGCCTATGACTGCACAGACACACAGAGACACACAAACAAGAACAATATAAAACATAGTATTGGAAATAAAAGGCAAAATGAAACTCTCCACATAGTACTCGGGAAAATTTTTACTACTAAATACACTATGCTGTATACACAAAATGCTGAGGTCAGTAAGAGAGGTGGACATAAATTTTATAGATTTTGTAGTAGTTTATTAGTAAAACAAAATAGTGGTTTGCAATTGTTCTCCCTACGAAATCTGTTATTGCACGTAGTCGTGAAATTGCGCGTGATAAGACTATTGCACATAGACAATTACACATAAAAAAGAAATGGCATGAAATTGTAAAGAATTAGCACACCGGGTAAATCAGGGTAATGATTAGCTACATTAGTTACGTTAGGCCTAGGGTTGTCCCAATACCACTTTTTTACAAATCGATACAAGTACGAGTATATCTATTTCGCACTCCTTCCAACGACCCCTCGTTTGCCATAATAACCCCCGAAAACATTCACCTCGCCCCGGTGTCCCATTACTTTTGTCCGAGGTGAACGGTTTTCAGCTAATAATGGTTTTCGAGGGGTCGTGGGAAAGGTGCCACTGAGCCCTATCTAACTGTGAAGTTTCTCATTTAGAGTGCGAGATATATTTTCATATTTAACAGTTAGATTTAAGATCATTTATGGCAAATCCTCCATGTTGGTGAGGGAATATTACAGCACGCAGTCCAGCCCCCTGCTAAGCAACAGCCAATTGTAATCACGGCACCCAGACAAAGAGTCAACTTTCCCTTTGAGTGCGACATATGTCTGGGCCTCTGTTTCCTCAGTGCTGCTGCTAACCACCGGTGCACCATCCCTCTCTCACCAGGCCTCCTCCACAGCCCCAAGGATGTCCCACTCCGCAGGGGTTCTCACCTCCCCTATCATAGAGCTGATGTCTTTGATGTAGTGGCCTGATATGGAAGAACGCAAATGCAAATGGCAATGCCGAATCAACACTCACAGAATGTTGTTACGCTACTGTGGCATTTAAAGGGGACATATTATGCAAAACTAATTTTAGTTATAATAGGTCTATGGGCTACACAAAACATGTTCATGAAGTTCTTTGCACAAAATCACTCTCTCATAAAGAGATATCACCAGGTTTATTCTGCACAGTTTGGGTCCCTTTTAAAACGAGCCGTTTAGAAAGAGGGCCCAGTGTGACATCCCACTAGGCCAATTTGCATAGAACCACTACTCATCTGTCGAGTCTAGATTAGTTGAAGATTCGCCATTTTGTCTGCTAGTTTTATGAGCTTAGTGAGAGTGCTACAGCTACAGGCAAAGGCAGGTCACTCATGAAGTGTTATGTTGTAGTGGTGAGCTCTGCACGCGCACCTGCAAGAAAGCAGGGCTGCCAACTCTCACGCATCTCACGTCTAGGCTGCCCGTTGTGCACTCCTCAACAGTCCTCTGCAAATAAAGAAGAACATCCGCCAGCCCCCTCCCCCCCAACACCCCCCCAACGAGCAGCGTAAGGGGTGGGTGGAGCTTGGGATGGTGGGGCGTGGCCAGCAACAGCTTATTTGCAGGAAAGGGACAGAGCCTTGAAACGGCGTGTTTTGAACGGGACTGAAACTGTGAATAATTAAACCTGGTGATATCTCTTTATGAGAGAGTGATTTTGTTCAAAGAACTTCATGAACATGTTCTGTATAGCCCATATAACTTTTTTAAAAGAAATTTTGCATAATAGGTCCCCTTTAAAATACATTTTACTCAGTAAGGTAACAGATAACAAAGCAAATCAGTAAACATCATTTACTGTATTCTAAAAGCCATTACTAACAGCCAAGTTCTACACCAGACTTAAACTGTTGGTCTGCTGCAAGTGTTGACGGGACAAAAGGTTTCTGGTGACATTTTGCCTAGACTTGGCTGTTGCTACAGCCCTCATTTTGTTGCACCAAAACTGTTGTTTTGTCTTTATAAAGAATGCTAATGTGTTGTGACACATTTTAGAGAACATTCAGTTGGCTGGAGTATGTTTCTGGGGTCTAGCATTAAAAGAATGGTTCTGTCAGTTATATTAATGTTGCCAATAATGAGTGAAAGTGAATAGACACCAACTGGCAATATTTAAACGAACATTAATGCTAGCATTATGCTCTTGTGATTGATATATGAAATACTTTCAGAAAAAATGTATTGCACCTGATAAATACTATTTTTTAAAAATTTTTAATCCATAAATGCAATTCAAACTGCACTTGCTCTTTTCAATATCCACAAAGTGGTAATATAGCTACTATTTTACAGATTCCTGCCCCTGTTGGATTCTGTGCCCCACTGGCATGGCCCCATCCAAAATGGTCTGGATATGCCACTTGTAGGACGCAGCCCCAAAAAGAATTTTGCCTAGGGCCCTGTAAAGGCACTGAACTTCAGTGCCCATATCTTTGCTCTTGTTCACATGTAGTTTCCGCTGGACCTAATCAGTTTCCGCTCTCAGATTCTGCCACATTCCACTCAGCTCTAAATTCACTTCACTGACACCTAATACCAATTAGCCTTCAGGCATAGAGAAGCAAGATGAGCTATTATAGTTGTATCCGTCTTCTCTTATCCCCTATGCTCCTATTCACCATACGCCATAACTGTTAATGTCCTGTCAAGGCATCCTCGCCTGAAATGACAAACATTTTCTTTTGGGCAAACCAATCAATGCTCTCCTTTTGTCCCCTGATGGCATGACGATGGAGCTTCTCGCTGCTCATTTATATATTTATGCAGCCGCTAGTGAAGGCATCCATGCTGCTCTGTTGAAGTGTTGCTTCTCTGAAAGCCAAATTGCACAGCCGAGGAACAAACATCACGGCAGCCAAAAAATGATTGAGAGAGAGAGAAGGCAAATGCTCTATTCATGAAACCGCAGAAGCTGATCACAGTCTTATAGCAGTAACAAATTAAAAGACTGGAGCTCAGTAAGCACTGAAGTATGTCAGCATCTATTGAAATTGGAGTGGCCATCCATATCTCCTCATACAGCAGCTGAAGGACACAGTCTCATGTATGTGTACTATGTGTATGTGCACACAAATTCTAAAGTTTATCTTTTGCACTCAGTGAACTTTTGAAATGCCAGCTGTGCCAATATTTCAAGGATGACCTATATCGATGAACCACAGGCGATCATGCTGTAGGCACGGCCTCCAGCAGAGAACATGCATTGTCTGGCCTCCTCCGTCTCCCATCCAACCTTTGAAGTCCTACCCTTCTGTCCAGAATGCACCAATACTGTTAATACTCATATCATATCAAACTCATGGATGTCTCTGACTTGCGGGCAGAAACAGTGACATGTAAAATGGCATGATTTTGCTGAATAAAGCATGGAGCTGCAGCAGAGTCAGCCATGACCCATACTTCTTTGCAGCCCACTGCAGAGTTAGTGCAAGGCTGCCATAATCATCTGATCATCTGCATTCCCATCCCGCCCCCCCTATCAGTTTAGTTTGCTGTTTTGAACACACACCCATTATCATACCCATATTCCCATAGGCTCCCTCAGTGCTTGGCCTTCACAATTACTGTGTTCTAATGATTGATAAGCTTGTACTGCACAAGCCCATTCACAGACTGCAAGTGTGTGTGGGCCATGCACAATGCCTAACGTGAGCTGATTTAATCCACTGAAACAGAAGAATAGAAGGATTCATACTCATTGCTAATTCCCTCCCAAGAGATTAAGAGAGAGAAAGAGCGAGAGAGAGAGAGCGAGACAGAGTGTGAGGAGAGACTAATGAGTTCAGGACCTTAAAAAGTCGGATTAGTCATTCTTGAAAACACTCATTGGCCACTTTCTTAGAAAAAAAACTACTTTGTATCTCCACCTCTGCAGTGTCAGGTTAGAGTCCAGGCCTTCAACCAAATGCAGCCTGTGGACAGATTTCAGATTTTAAGTGTTATTTCAAGGATTATGTTTAACATAAACCCACAAAAAACATCATAAGTGAACCTCAGGGTTTTAAAAAATTGAGAAAAATGTAGGAAACAGGCTTTCTGAGATGCATACTCTACGATGCTATAGTTATGACCTTGAATGTACCACTAAGGACTGGAAAGAAATAAACAAATCAAACATCCATCAGTCAAATCTTATTAGACTTGTCATTTCTGACAAGGTCGTTCACAATAAAGATAAAAGACATTCCCCTAATTGGAAATACCATGCACACAATGACTCTAATTAGTCACAACATCCATGGTCTTCCTGCACAGATCGCATCATCTAGCTCAGTATCTCCAGTGGATTCTTTACACAGTGATTTCAGGTCTTGCAGTAACAAGACAGCACAATCCAAATAGTGCATGGCATGGAGTTGAAATGTGGAACAAATGAATGAAGCAAGGGGCATGTAAGGGAAACCTTTGTCTGTGTGTATGCTGTGAAATGAGATATTGATTTTTATTTTTTGTACACCACATTATGTAGGGAGTTTAGGACAAAAGAACGGTCTTCCTGAAGAAAGCCCAAAGCTCCTGGAGTCTTCAATATCACAGCAGCTCTTACACTTTTGAAGGTGGACAGAAAGGCGAAAAGAGGGGAAGCGCAGGTGGGGGTGGGGTTGTGGGTAGTGGGGGGCACGTCATCCACCAATACAATGGTTTCGGCGCCCATGCATGCATAGTGGCTAGTAGACATGGGTCTGAGTGTCTGGTCGAGTGTGGCGGGCCGCTAGCGCTGATATCAGGGGCTGTGCTGGCTCGGACCGCCGGGTTAGTTCCTAAACACTTTGTGTTGAGGTGATATTTTAGACCTGATGCATTCCAAATGATACGAAAATCATTATTGCATAAAATGCAGTGAACGATCCTCCTATCATCCGTCATCTGTCCGTTGTGTTCTCGTCTCGTCCTGAACTGGACTGTTGAGTCATCACGGCATGAGATTAATTCTACGCCCCTAATAAACACATGAGGTTTACATATATAAGGTTTATATACTATATAATGTGAATATAGAAAGTGTAACTGCTGACCATAAAATATTGAAAACCAGTCGGTTACATTTGTTTTTAAGTACTATTAATGACTTCTTGAAATAGATTTTGGAAAAAGCAGGGAAGTATTTATTTCTTTTAAATCCGAGGGAGGGCCCGCACTATGTATATACAGCTAATGGACATTAAATCAGAATAAAATTGTCTGTTTTAAGTCAGTTAGGATCATCAGTTTTTTTGGATTTGTTAAATGTCAGAATAAACAAAGATGATTTCATAAAGAATTATTTATTACTTTCATCAAAGTCAAAATTTACACACACTTCCTTATTAATTAGTAGCATTGCCTTGAAACTGTTTTACTTGCGTTAAATGTTTTTGGTATATTCCACAAGCTTCTCACAATAATTTGCTGGAATTCTGGCCTCTCCTCTTGACAGAACTGGTGTAACTGAATCAGCTTTGTGATGACCACTCCAATAACTACACCTTCGTTGTCCTTAAGCCACTTTTATAACTAATTTGGAGGTAGGCTTGGGGTCGTTGTCCATCTTAAAGACCCATTTTCACCCAAGCATGAACTTCTTGTGTGATGTCTTCAGTCTGATGTCAGTAGTTGCTTCAATATATCCACAGTCCCTCCTGCAGAAGCTTCTAAAACTCAGGCTGGAATCATCTGGAATTTTTGTATGTTGTTTAAAGATATAATAAACCTGGTGTATGTAGATACAAAAAAATTGGTGGTCCTAACTGACCAAGAACAGAAAAAAGTTTGAATGGGCACCGATTCCCACAGAAACACTCCAAAATCTTGTGGACAACCTTTCAAGAAAAGTGGAATCTGTTATAGCTGCAAAGGTGGGACAAACTCCATATTAATACTATTGTCCCAGGGTGCATGCAGGGCTCTATGTCTCAGATGTTATGGTCTATGTATTTGGATATAATGTCACTGAACTCTCAGTTGTTGCAGTGGTCCATTCTGTGTCCATATATATATATATATATATATATATGCACATTGCTAAACTCAGGCTGTAAACATTTAGACTCTCATTTCAAAGCAGAATTTGGTTTCTTGAACCTTTGTCTGCTGTTCGGAAGGATATTTCGGATGACGGATGAAAAATAGCCACAAAATAATCAGTGTGATCGCTCTATTTCATTCTCAGAACTTCCACTTACATCTTTCAGAGCCTCCCGAAGTCCACAGAAAAGGTACTATAAAAAGGCTCTCAGGAAGTGTACTTGTCCTTTCAGCATTTTATTTTCAAAATGTCACCTCTTTTTGTCCTTGGAATAAAGATATTGTCAGAGCCCCATCTCTTTACAAATGAACTCTCAAAAACAGCTGAGGCGTCGTACCGTCATATATGTGTTTGGAATAATTGCTGGGTGTTCAGAGTTCAGTGTTAATGGCTGCATCAAAGCCATTAAAAGGTAGAATCTTAAACAAGGTTGGACCGAAAAGCAGTTGCACATTTATCTTACAGATGCAGAGTGGATTGAAACTCTGAACATATTAAACTCCAGTGAACTGGGTCTGCTATGTAGATACAAGAATTTCACTGAATAGTTACTCACAACTCTTAATTCACAAGAGAGTTAAATCAGGTGAGATCGAGGCAAAAAATCACTAATCCTGGCTGGGCACTGGCCTTGAAAACCACCCCTGCTCTGGGCTTTCTGTAGGACCTAGATACATCAGTGACTGCAAAGACAAGCAGTGTTGTAAAAAGGTTTCTGGAAGAAATTGAAAAACAGATTGGTGGAGGTGTGCCAATTTGCAAGTCTGTGTGTGTAGGCACTTGTGGTGATGTATTTTGAGATTAACTTTGTGAGTGTACAAACAGGGTTTCCTTGGCAATAAGAGGGGAGCAGTAAATGTAAGAATCATCCCACATCTAAATGTAAGAAAACATCTGACTAATTTGCGAATATTTACCACAATCCCTGTATGTACAGAAGACGGGGAAGATCCTTTCGACTGCCATGTTGTAGAGAATAAGAACATAAAAAAGTTTTGGGACTGGAGGCAGCAGTCAGAAATGACACAGGGGATTTCAAGGGTGATGTCAGCTTTGATTAATGAGCACAGCAGAGCATGATAGTGTTTTTCTTACAATGGCAGAATCATCTACTGGTTTAAAATTGGTCATTTAAAGCAGCTATACCTAAAGCTAAGAGAGATAAAGACTAGCTGAGAACTTTGAGGTGAGCCTTGTAGTTGGGGAGATGGGTTTAAACTTTTATGGTTGCTGGATCAGGAAACTGTGTGAGATCATGACCATACCTATACTAAGAGTCCTACAAATGAGTCAACCAGTAGGCCATGGCATCGCCATTGACCTCTTTCAGCCTGAATGGTTCTCAGCTATACAACACATGCACTTTACCTGCTAATATTACAGATTTCCACTCACCACTGCAGGACTGAACAGAGCATGACCAGAAGCAGTGAATGCCTGGAAAAACATCTTATCCAAAATTTGTCATTGGAGAAAAGACTGTAATTTAATGGACCATAATTTACGATGTACACCTGCTATATTTGCATTGTGAGAATGTTTTTTGAAATGCCTGCTACTTCACGTCCACTTGTGTTTTAAAATGTAACAAAAACTGATCACAAAACATGACAGTCTTCGCTTTAAAAATGCATTCTTCTTTGTTTTCAGTATCTTTGAATAAAAATGAAATTGCATTCTTTGTTTCTGTTTAACAAAGTAGAAGCATCAACATGAGGGGGATGCAGTCCTGATCACTGTGCTCTTGGCTAAGGAAAAAATCCTGTCAGTCAGTGGCTAGAATCACCAAATAAACTATGAAATGCCACTGCAAAGGATTTTCCATCATTTTCTTTGATGCTAGCCTGCTAGCCTGTGTGCTTCATTTTGCTGTTACTGGTGTTAACGGTTAGCATTGAATACTTTATTCTGAGGTAGACTTTGCAGTACAGGTGTAACTCACAATCATTAGTTACAGGGACAGTCCTCCTGGAGCAAATGAGGGTTAAGTGTCTTGCTCAAGGACACAATGGTAGAAAGTGAGTTCAAAAGAGAGTTCAAAGCTGCAACTTTGTGGTCATTGGGTTTACAAGCAAGTGTTTTACCCGCTAGGCTACTGATATTGTGAGCAGTGCACATTCAAACAAGCTCCACTTTCCACCATGTAACTGCTGCTCCTTCAACATGATTACTTTTCTATTTCTGGCTTCTGTTTTGAATGGATGCTGAGTTTTCAGTGGCACCAATTTCACATTTAATATTATTTATACCCTGTTCTTAAGTTATCCATTTGTATGACTCACTTGTAGAATGTTATTCAATCTTTGTTATTGCACATTTGCTTTAGAATAACAATCTGACTCTCTCCTTTTTCTATCTAGAAAACTGCTGTGCATAGAGACCAATTACGCCCGATCAGGTACAACTAAGAGGGAACTGTCTCTGTGTTACGGGATTGTTTTTCACCTGTGAAATTCCAGAGCACACGGTTTTAAACACTAGATTTTTGTCTTTCATTTTCTTTTAAATATCCACATATAAATATAAATGCTGATTTAATTATATCTACTCTAGTTTTGTAATTCACACATTTTGGTTGACTCCCAAAACATCCCAAGAAATTATTATTGTCCTGTCTTTCATTTTCTAAACTCTTTCTGCCCTTGATAGCTGGTTTGATGACGGATAGCTGGTTCTTGACTGGGTGCACCTGCTGTTTCCCTCCACCTTATCCATTTTTAATCTACACAGCTCACCAGATTGCACTCTAATTTGTTACCCTTTTCTTCCTGACACTGTTGTATGGTTACATGCTACTGCATGTCCTACTGGGTGCTCTTGCTGCTTGCACTCTGGACCGGTTCAACCATCATGGACCAGTTCTGGACCTCTTCTATCAACATACTCTCCTGTTACACCTGAAAATCCAGACCTTCACCAGCATGCTCACTAATTTGCTTTTCCAGGGTGACTAACCACCACCATCATGTGGTTACAGACTGTTGGACTAAAAAGAGCTTTATTACCTGCTGGTTTCCTCTGAAGTGCCTCTCATTTTTAATACCACAGGTGCCTTAGTCACACCTTGAGCATTGGCTCCACTCACTTGGTGGGAGCTTGGACTCGATATTGTGTGAGATGTAGTCCTATAAAAAATCCTGCACCAGCCCAGTCACCTAAATTTGTACATACATTAGTTTGCATTGCTGTGACTTGACTCTGGTCAATGGCAGCAACTTCTCAGTTGTGTTTAATAAAGAGTATGTCTAGTAAACACCTTTTTGAAGTCCAGACATCAATCCATTCATGTTTATATATTTTTCAATGTTTTGGCCTGATTTTGAATGTATAAGGTATATTTTAGTTGTTAAATAGTTGCTGAACTGTTAATAGCTTACTTAACCACTGGAATGCTGCCAGGTTTACAGAGCTGAGGCAAATATTACTCTCAGTTCACCAGTACGTTCAGCACCTTAGATCTAAAGCTAAAGCTGGGACTGCTGAAGATCAGATCGCTTGCTCCTAAAACTGTTTTTGTTTTTGACATGATGACTGATCAGAATCTCGGTGCTTTATGTCTTACAGGGACCTGGATTAAACCTGATGAGTTTGTTGCTCTAAATGAGGCCACACCTCCAGTCCTAGAGTAATGATACTTTGATATGGATCCAAAAGCAGAAAACACTGAGTAGATTTATTACAAGACACATTTAACAAATGCAAAGGCCAAAGTCCATAAAACGTAGCAACAAAGTCCAAAACCAGTAAATACTATCCGAAGCAGTCAAAGACAAGTCCACAAAGCAAAAGAGAAATTCCAAAATTCACAGAAACACGAAAAGGCAATACATGCAAGAAAACAGGAAACTAGTGAAATGGTATCTAGTGAAAGTTCTGTTTTATGTGAACACACCACAGCACACAGTGTGAACAGCACAAAATTATTCCTCCGCATTTAACCCATTCACCAAGTGAAGCAGCGGGCAGCCAGGAACACAGCCCCCAGGGAGCAGTGTGTGGAGACAGTACCTTGCTCAAGGGTACCTCAGAAGTACTTAGCAATCCTGGGAATCAAATCCACAACTTCCTGATTGCAGGGCGAACGCCCTAAAAACTAGACTACCAGCCGCCCCAAATCCAGCCCATTCTAGGCAGGACTTCACACTGAGAGAATGTCTCTCAGGCCTAAATATATCCCTAGGCCTAGTACTCAGGGGATCCTGATCTTCTTGTTACGGGGTTGTAACTCTGGGGTGGTTATCCGGAGAGTATTCTTTGGAAGAATCCAGGGCTAGACCTCACACCTAGACTAAACAGCAAAGGGGGAGCCACAAGAAGCATATTTAGTAGTGCCATAAATATTAATCACAAAACAGAGTTTAAGTTCTCATCCATTGAAATTCAATTCTTGCACATAATTAATCTAGATACAAACAAGACCTCTTTCTCTCTAATTACTGTGTACAGGCCACCAGGGCCGTACACAGAGTTCTTACAAGAATTTAGCTGTTTCCCAGCTAATTTAGCAGTACACAGCGGTAAAATAATCATTGTTGGTGGTTTTAACATTCACTTCGAAAAAGAACAGGATCCTCTGAAATCTGCATTTGCTTCAATTCTAGATACGGCTGGGTTTACCAAACCATAACATAGCTATTCTTCCTCAGTATACAGTAATCTCAGATCACTACCTCATTACATACACTACCAGTTAGGACCTTCGCATTCAATTTTTTTCTTTGTTTTTATTACTTTCTACATTGTATAAAGGATGATGAAGGAACACATGGAATTATGCAGTAAACAAAACCAGAATATGTTTTGTAATAAGGTAATGATGGCCTGTTGTTTCTTTTTACTTAGTTAAGTGGAGTAGAACTGTAGTGGAACAGGATTACTAACAGTGCACCAACCCTACAATCACAACCGATGATCCCAAACATATTAAGAAGGCAAGAACTTCCTCTAATTAACTCTTGACGAAGAAAACCTGTTGATTAAACACCATTCCAGGTCGATACCTCATGAATCTGATTGAAAAAATGCCAAGAGTGTACAAAGCTGTCATCAGAGCAATAGGTGATTTTTGCAGTATTAATCTACAGCCAATAATAAAAACAAAGGAAATCGCTGAATGAGAAGGTGTGTCCAAACTTTTGACTGGTAGTATATGAACTTCATCTTAATCATAATGAAAGCACATCCCCTCGCTTTCATATCCGCACCAGCTAATAGTTTGATTGAAAACCTCCCAATATCAATACTATTTGGTAATCCGTCTTGTTCAGCAGACTTAGATAACCTAACTGAGTACTTCGAGAACTCTGTTCGATCCATACTAGATTATGTCACACCTCTAAGATGTGAAAAAAGTCAGACAGAAAAAGCTCACCCCCGGTATAATGATCAAACATGTGCCGATCAATCAAACTGGAATCTTTCCACGCCGCCTAAAGGGAGCCCCTTAGACCCTACAACAATTTCTAAGTGCAGAACCACAGGTACCTGCAAACTAAAGTAGTGAGGATTTTATGGACTTTTTCAACAATAAAGTAAATTAGAAATTTGACTACTCCACATGTGCTGCCTGATTCTGCAGTCACAGATACGATTCAAACAGCCGTAGTTGAGTGTCTAACATCTTTTAATGCAGTTTCACATGCAGAACTCTCTGCAGTTGTTCTCACTTCGCAGTCTTCTACCTCTACACATTCTATTTCTACAAGCCTGCTTTAAAAAGTCCTACCAGTAATAATCAGACCTCTCCTGCCGGTACTAAACTCCTTATTTAGTATTGGTAATCTACCAAAAACCTTTAAACAGTTATTAAGCCTTATTAAAACGAATCTTTTTCCAGGCGAGCTCTCAAATCATCAACCTATTTCTAATCTACCATTTCTATTTAAGGTTTTAAAGAAAGTTGTGTCCCAACAGTTACGTTTGTTACTACATAAGAACCATATATATGAAAAATTCCAATGTGGTGTTTTGGCCTCATCACAGCACAGACTTTTACTGTCTGCTGACAGAGAATTTGTCTCTTTGCTGGTTCTGCTTGACCTTAGTGTTTAGATCTTAGCCAACTGACTGCTATCAGTTTGTAAGAGTTCATAAAATATGTTGTCCTGCAAGGTTCTGTCTTAGGACCTCTTTTATTTACTTTTTACATGCTGCAATTATAAATGATTAAATAAGATTGCGGACTGCATTACAGATCTAAAAGATGGAACGTCACATAACTTTGCAGATAAAACAGAGGTCCTGCTTCTGATCAAATTTCGTATTGACTATAACATTTCACTATTGACATATAAAGTCTTGAACAGCCCCGCACCCGAATACCTGCTTGAAGTTATTTCATACTATGAACCTCTTGTGCTCACTCAAGGTGCTTGTCACCAGAATTATGAAAGCTTCAACAGGGGGAAGATCCTTTTCATATTAAGCCCCCCAGCTCTGGAATGACCTTCAGAATAATGTTTGGGACTCAGACACAGTCTCAGTTTTAAAGTCCAGGCTGAAAACGTATTTGTTTAGTCAGGCTTTCTGTAATTAATGTTTATCTGTAAGATGGAAGGTGTAGAGCAAGGAGGTGGTGGGCACAGATAATTCTAGTAAATTGGGATGCTGGTGCTGTCACCCCACCACTCCACACATTCACTCAGGTTTGTTGACGGTGCAGTGGAGGTGCGCTGGTGTCTCAGGGTGCTTTCATGTCTATCATACCCTCAGCTCTGCCTTCCAGCTAGACTGCTATAAGAGAGTCACGGCGTAGTCTCAACGTGCGCTCCTTACACTTATAAATATTACCATGTAAACTTAACCCTGCTAGGGTCTTCGTTTTTTGGTTACACAGGGAGTCCTGCTGGGTCTGGTGAACCCATTGCATTTTGGGGCTTTTAATTCAACATATTCAAACTATGTTAAATTTGTTCCATTTACCTTTGTTAAATCACATTTACAAATAGAAATGCCACTCATTTTTCTTAAGATAAAACCTAAAAACGGGTCCCACATACCCGAAGACCTTATAAGGGTTAAGCAGAAACAACTCTGCTCTCTGTTTCCTTCCAAGGGGAACCTCTGCACGTTTTGCCTAGCCCGACTAATCACCATTATGACTCCAGGCCACCATCTTTCCGGGTCTGCAGTCGCTGAAGCCCCATGCCAAGATGTCCTCAACTGGTTCAGCTGCTATGACTCCAAATGTGCTCTTACCCAAAGGCAATTGATGTTTAAAGCTCTGGCTGTGATTGTTGTTCCTGTTAATGATTGCTGTTACTGACTAGAGACTCACAGCTACTCTTACAACAAAATCTACCCTTATTGATTCTTAACTGTACCAACCCTATTAGCCATAAATGGCCAATATGTCAATAAGTTCATTCATGAAGGCCTTCTTTTGTTAGTTATCTCAATAGAGACTCTCCTTTTCTTTCCCTCTGGTTTGACCAGAGAAGGATGGGTTCCCCTTTTGGTTCCTCCCGATGTTTCTTCCTCCAGCTCAGGGAGTTTTTACTCACCTCTGTCACCTTTGGCTTGCTCACTAGGGGCTCCGACCTGGACCCTGCAAAGCTGCTTTGTAACAACTAGATTGTAAAATGTAGTACATGAATAAAATTGAATTGAATTTACTATTACCCTGGATTAATGTGTCATGACAGTATGCTACTCCAGCACACATGTAATATTAGTTTAAGACCTTAATATGCTTTGTTAATGTTAGTATCATTGTGATACTCTTTTATTTACAATCTATTTTTTACCTGAAGACATACCGCCATGTTTGCGACTGACTGCCAGTTAAAGACTTGAACACGGGTGAGAGTTATCCGCTGAAACAGATGAAAATGAACCACTGAAACATGTTTATTCATAATCATATTAAACTGACCATTCAAAATGTTTTGGTGGTGCTTTTCCTCCCCTGACATGTGAGTGGTCTTGGAATAAAAAATGAGTGGGTATATAGGTACACACCCAACTGTTCCACTTAAGTATCTTACTTAAAAACTCTAGAGGATCTTTGGATGCTGGACTTTCACTCAATATCCCCTGGAGTCCATCATTATGTTGGTACAATGGAAGATTTTTATTTGATTTTGTCTATATGTTTGGCTAAACTTGCAGTTTACTGAACTTTGGCTCTTTGTTCTAGAGAAATTAAAGTAAAAACCTGAATAAACGAGCAGACAAACAAACACATATGCCTCCTGGTGTCCTGCAATATAAAACAGAATCATCAGTGCAGTATCACCCCACCAGGCTCTGCGGTACGTGTAAAAATGCTGACCAGGCCCAGCTGACCATCACTTTGGATCAGGATAGATAAAGTGACATTTTTAAGGGGGGTTCATTATTGAAGCAGCCATAGCAGGAGAGTCAGTCACACAGACTGCTTGTCTGCCTAGAGTTTCAAGTAAAACAGGGACACAACTGAAATGTACTTTTAAATCGGTTGGAAAGAGATCAGTAAAAAGGGATTGAAAATGTCAAAAGCAAACATTCTGTGAGCGTGACGCGTGTGCACTAGTGTTCCTCAGCTGGGAATGTCAGTGCAGGACGTGATCAGACTCTGTCACCAAGAACAGCCCTTCCAGAGATACATTGAGAGGACTGTTAAAAGAGGACTTGAACCTTCAAATGACCATTCAAATGATGTGTCATAAAAATTACAGGCACTGGTTTAGAGAGTTCTGGAGGAAAAAAATCAGGTCAGATGAATCAAACTTCATTACATTTTCCATAGCCGAGTGAGGAAATATGTACATTATACTAAGAGAACAATATAGGTGTGAATGCTATACTCCTGGGGCCTGGTGTCTCTGATGTGCGATGGGGCATATTTGTTGGCATAAATTGGGTCCATCTGTCCATTTTAGTGATCACATTAAAACTATAAATAAAGAAGCGTTTTGGCATCTCAAAAAAATAACAAGGTTAGAGATTTTGTGGCAAAGCAAGTTTTGGAGAAACCTACACAATGGGTGCCAAAACTATTAATAATAATTAGTTTTGTCTCGCCCAATTTTCCACTTCTGGGTAACAATCAAAAAGTAGAGAACAGCCCCCCACCCCACACACTTTTTCCCTCCCAGATAACAATCGAAGCGGTAGAGAGCAGACCCCCCCCCCAAACACTTTTTTCCTGCCGGACTACAGCCAAAACAGAGTGCGCTGCAAGCAAGACTTGAACAACAATCAAGCACTTCTACCCATTTGCTTTCTCTAGGGGTGGCCGATATACCGGTAGACACGATTAACCGGTAGAAATTTGTCAACCGAAAGAGATTTTGGTCTATTGTCTTAATCGCGATTGAGATCACGTGACGTTGCACGTTAGGTACTGTAACTACACTCTGAACCACACTCTGCCCGTGTCCTGTATCCAAATTCATGTTATTTTAAAGATATTAGCTTTGTACTTTATTTTTTATACAGTTCTTGCTGCTAAAATGGACATAATACTTGTTGGTCATCTCGTAACT
>JBBPCY010117617.1:0-18066 GCA_037974405.1 Brachyalestes nurse | reverse complement strand
GTATCATGGGTATTTATCATTTATCATTATAGCTGCGTATATCGCTGTCTTAAGACAAAAATATAGCTTTAAACAACATGGGGATGCAGGGCTCTCAAGTCTTACGCAATGAGCGTGAGACACACGCATCTGACTGTCTTCACACGCTCACACGCCATACTTCCGATTTCTCACGCAGAAAATCTATTTTCTTCTATCGGATCTAGGCTGCCCTTTGAACACCACCCTCAACATTGGGTGGTTCTCTGTTATTCTGCTGCAGTCCTCGGCAAATGAAGAAGAAGCAAACAACCCCCCACCTCGCTCAACGAAACTGAACCCACATATTACACTTGTCTTGTCCAAATCCCCCTCTGGGCGTAACTTGTCCATTTAACATCTTCCATCACTATCTTGACTGACCAGCAGCATCTGGCTTCTTCTTCTGGCATACTGGTCACTGGTGCAGCGTAATACTGCCCCCACTGATAATGTGGTACTGCGATGCAGAGTTTTTCGCTGTAATAGGAGGATTTTCACGCCAATTTCTTTTCTTTAACCAATAGCTGAGGGTCTTAGGGTTTCAAAGAGCCCGCCCAAAAATTTAAAAACATACAAGCACGAACGGACTCCTTTGTTTGCTGAATGTGGAAGTTATGACACTGGGTTTAAAAGTGTCTATAAGCTGGCTGGGTTGTGATAAATTGCTTTGGAGTTTCTGTGTAATTGTTTTATTGTGTTTTGAACTCAACTCCTCGTACGCCTTTTCTGCAGTATGAATTAGGGATTTATAATTTTGTGGTTTTAAGGTGTCTCCAAACAAAATGGCGTCTCAAAATCCACCCCCCAAAAAATTGTGATACGAACCGAATCGTGGGTCAAAAATCGTGATATGAACTGAATCGTGGGTTTGGTGTGTCGTTACAGCCCTAATATATATATATATATATATACATACTATATTCAAATGTCAAACTATAAACTACAGTGTATAAACTAGAACTATACAGAAATTTGCCAACAGCTCTTTTGTTATTTTAGATCTGACTAGAGGACTAAGTGATTCTCTCATTTGGCAGCAATCCTCCTCATGGTTTTCCTGATATCCTGCAAACATGAGATAAAAATGATCCCAACGGATGATGGTCCCAGCTCACGTCTCCTTGAATCAAACACAGAGACTATTGGCAGCGACTGCAAGGTAACAGAATATATAATTTAATCACTCTTTTAAGTAATTATTTTAATAATTAATGCAACTGTAAAACAAGACTTAAAAATAATATTTGTGCTCCATTTGTACTCATGAAGGTTCCTGTTGAAATAACCCAAGTGGACTCTATCAAATCTACCATAAAGGGGAACATCTATCATGTGCCAACATACAATGCAGCTTCAAAGCTCGAGATCATGCCTCAAAATGTATGTGATCATTTCTATAACTATCAAACACTAATCACACATCAATCACCACTGACTACCACAATCACAATAAATCTAATTGGATGTGTGTATGTACAGTACAGTGTAAAATTCTTCACCACCAGTGAAAAAGATAAGCAGTAAGTGTTTTTCTTCACTAATATTACAATAAATGAAACACACATGCATGCACACACACTGTATACACAGACACAACCACTATAAATATATTCTAGGGCCGGGAAAGTTAAAGTGTTATTATCGCGTTAGCGCATTTACTTAACGCCGACAATTACTCTAATTACTCTTATTTTGCTTTTTTTGTGCTCAACATATTCACCTCACTCTTACAGGGAGACTTGCTACTAAACATAGACTGTTTTGCTGCTCCCTGATAACAACATAAATGTTTCTACTGGTACCTGTTCAGAAAAAAAAAACAGATTTATAAATGTTAACTTGCTGTTGCTTGGAAGTTGCCGTTATAATGTTGTGATCGTGGCTCAGGACTCAGAGAGTAAATTGTTTTTCTAGAACAAACTCGAGATTTACTGCAACTGTGTTTAAACCGAATACTGCTGTTACAAAGCACCTTATTTGTTTATAGTGTTTGCAAACCAAATGTTATTTTGTTCATATAGCAATACTTTTAAAATAAAAGTGTGCAATACTGTAACGTCCCAGGTTGGTGGCCACTAGAGGCCACCCTTGTCTGTAGTATGTAGGACTTTTGTTGTGGCTTTTATGTTGAAAAACGTGGTTTTAGTTTGGGGTTTAGTAGTCACAGCTGATTGGTGTTTTTGGGTTAAATGATTATCTCTCGTAATTGGTTCTTGTGTTTAGAGTAGGAGTATTCAGTTCAGTTTGTGTGGGACCTCAGTTGTCGGTCCATGGACTTTCTGCTTTGTGCTTACCCCAGTCCTGTCTCCTGTGCTCTGGTTTTGTTTTTGTTTAGGCCCTCATGCCTTTTTTGTTTTGGAAATAAAAGTTCAGCTAAATTATGGAAGTCTGCATCTGTACCTTCCTTCGCTGCAACATGACAAATACACTACTTTTGAATTAATCATTGAATTTTGCGTATAACAATGCAATTAATTGCAGAAAATGATGCAATCAATTCTGATTTAAAAAAACATGTGCTTTACACATGTATGTGTGTGTGTGTAAATTTTTATTTGTCTGCTTACAGATTTATAAAGATGCTTTCCAAAAAGAAATGGTGAGGAGATCTGTGCGACGGGTAAATATCTGTTTGTTCTGAAAGCCTGATAACTGAAAGCTCTGTTCTCTGGTTCTTTATGGTGATCGACTGTTTCTGTGCAAATTCCAGAGTCCCTCAAGACATTCACGCAGAAGTTATCAAACCTGGAAGGTAAGGTCAAACCACGCTGTTTTCTTATTATTTTGTTCACTCGTTTGAGTTTAATTATGAGATGAATGTGTGCAGGATTCATTCTAGATGCTTTAGTAATCTACAACAATTTCTTGAATAGTTTCAAAAGTTTTTCACCCCCTCGAAGGGTAAGAATTGGACTGAATCCAGGAATTAGATATGTCAAGGAATTAGGACTGAATCCAGATCCAGAAGCTTAAAAATGATGCAAAGTATTCTTTCACAATCTTTCCTAAGCAGGAAACAACCAGTTCTAGGTACTCTACTTACAACATGGACATCTTCCACCTGAGACAAGGCCTCATCACCCAGCTCAATCAGGTACACCTGTCCCTCATGTCTGAAATATCCAGTCAAATGTTTTTGAATCCCACAGGTTTTTATCTCCTATCCATTTATTTCATAAACCGTATATGTTTATTCTTATTATACATTGTAAAGTTGTTGAGTGTAATTGAAAAAAATGAATGTAAATGAAAATATGTTAAATAAATGTTTCCATTGTAAGATGAAAGAATATGTACCAGTGCACGCCTGACATTCACCACCACTGGTTGTGTGGTGATACCGAGTCAAATTTTAGACTGTCCTTTAACTTTCTTGGCAAAGAATACCCTGTGTATTTTTAGTAAACATTAAGAGAATAACACGTAAATGCAGACAATCAAAATCTGTGCCAAAACTTTTGACTGGTAGTCAATACAAAAGCAGAGAAACTACAACCACTGAAGACTCACCCAATGCCCCACTCATAACTGCCTGGAATATTTTACACACAATTTGTCTGATATGAATTTACAAACATAAGATTCTCTTAAACCTGTTTATGCAGGCTGGGAGTGTATGTTTTGCCAGTGAAACAAATTACAATAAATATCAATGAACATTAAAACGGTAACATCAGAAGTTCTAGTTCTCCGTTAGTGAAATAGTGTTTTTGCCAAAGTCTTGAGCTCTTCTCGTTTCTTTATATTGTCATATGAATCACCTTGTTGGTGCAAACATACTATTTTCTGCCTGTTAAACCGTCTTTTCTTTGGATATTGAGTAGATTAAATGAAAGGAATGTTTTACTGCAACAGGCTGCAAAGTGCCTAAATAAAGGTCCAACTGCTCAGGATTCAGCACCACCAGTGTACTTATCATCAGTATACTGGTATATCCTTCAGGAAGCCTGGAGGAGAACTGTTCCATTAAATATACACAAATATACAAGAAAGTCTGGCTCTTTGGAAGCTAAATATGAAGAAATGACTTTTGCACAGTACTGTTTACTGGTTATAAAAACACAGGGTGGTTTTCTCTTCTTTTCAGTGCAGCTTCAGCCATTGCATTCCAAAAGTAGCACCCACAGGTCCAGGCAGGTTCTCGGCCCCGCGACTCAAAATTTACCCTAGTTTTCATAGTTCCCCCTGAGGAAATAAAGGAGGGAGTATTGGGTCCAGGAATTGGACAGAATTACAAATATGTATTCTAGAGCATTCTAGACCAGCATGAAAGAGAGTAACATTCTAAAAGACTGTGAAAGGGGTCAGGACATTCTAGAACAATGTGAATAAGGAAAATGTTCTAGAATGGTGTGAAAATGTAGAACAATGTAAATGAAAGTGTGGAATGATGTGAATGGGGAGAACATTTTAGAATGCTGCATGTGAGGAACATTCTAGAAAAGTCCAAGGGTGGAAAACAGCGTTGAATGCTGTTCACAATAAGAACATCCCAGAGCAGTATGAATCAGGAGAACATTTTGGAACTATGTGAATCTGGAGAATATTCTGGAACTTTGTGAATGAGTGGAATGGGCATTCTAAAACATGTCAATGTGAATAAAACATGTGCATGTGAATAATGTTAATATTCTAAAAAAAAGATTAGGAAAGGGTTAGGATGTTCTAGAACAGTCCGATTGGGGAAAGGTGGTAAGTAGAGTGAGAAGAACAGCATGATTGGATGAGAACATTTGAGAATGGTGTGGAAAATTCTAGAACCCTGAATAAGGAGGACATCCTAGAACTGCATGAATGGAGGAAAACATTCTAGAACAGCATGAATGTAGGAGAATATTCTTGAATGTTGCAGATCGGGAGAGCATTCTAGAACTGTAGAGACTGTAGAGAATATGCTGAAACTGTTTGAATGGAGGAGAACATTTGAGAAATATATGAGTACGGGAACATTTGAGATTACAAATGTAAGCACATTAATACTTTAGTACTAGATAATGTGAATGTTTCTTATAAAGCTCTGAACTAAAAATTACATTTATTCTAGAGCATTCTAGGTCAGTGTGAAAAAATATTCAAAAACAATGGGGAGGCCTTATAGAACAATGTAAATGAGGTACATATTCTAAAACACTATGAATGTGTTAGGACATTCTAGAACTGTCTGAGTAGGAGGAACATTCTAGAATGGTGATGAGAATATATTAAAACATGTCTAGAACACTCTGAATAAGGAGAACATGCAAGGACATGCATGGAGGAGAACGGTTTTGAATAGCATGATTGGGGGAGAATATTCTTGAACGGTGGAGACTGGGAGAACATTCTAGAACGTATGAATAGGAGAACATGCTTTAGCTGTATGAAAGGAGGAGGACATTTGAGAAACGTGAATGTGGGAACATTTGAGACTCTTGGATTGTACTGAGATTGTTGCATTTTCAGGATTTTAGTTCTTTAGTACTTTAGTGCTAGATAATGTAAATGTTTTTATAAAGCTATGACTCTTTGTTGTTTGCAGAACCTAATTAAGATCCAGGCTCCAGGAGTAGAGCTAGGTGATTATGAGCCCCAATGCTATGCATATGAAGGAGAGCCCATGATGGACCCTCAGCTGGATGCCATCTCCATTCCTGGAAGCGAGTTCCATCCAGACATTCTTACAGATCTGGATCCACGATTCAACAAACTGGCCTCGATCTGCAGACCTGATTTAATGTTGTAGCTGACTTTTTTTTCATTGAAACAGAAGTGCCAAATACAGTTTTATTAGAAATTGTGAATGAATGTTACAGTTGTATGCAAAAGTTTGAGTGCTCCGGTTATGTTATGTTGGTTCTCTACAAGCACTTTTCCTCAGGTATACAGGAACAGTGTTGTACCTAAACTGTACTGCGATGGTACGGAAGTTGTAGAACGCTTAGATTTTCAAGTAAATCTCAGATCAGTACAGACTCAATTCTCTCCACACAGCTTATGGTTGACTGTCATCCCGAAAATTGCATCCATTTAAACGAAAGTTTAGTGGATAGTTTTTCTGTCAGAGCCGCTTTTGTCATTGCTGTCTTTTATTTTTTCATAGTCTTTTTTAGTTTTTAAAATTTGATGAAAATATAACCTGGCTACTTGTTAATGATGGGCTGGTACACCTTCACATTTCTCACAGTCTTAAAGATACATTTTTTAGTGTAATAGAAAACTCCCACTGAAATTTATTGTCAGTCCAGACAGTCAGTAGTGCTTGTACTTCACTGACCCCAGGTGTAAATTTAAGTATATTAAGTGAATTGATTTTACAGTACACATTTTTCAAATGTACACTTTTAACAAATTTACAAATATATTCCTGGTGGGGGGCATACTAATTGAAAATACGTCCTTATAAATACTCATTTTTACATGAAGAAAACATGTCATTTGACCGTGTACCAGCTTCTTCATACAACTGAAAATCACATAGTATTTTTGAGACCTGGAATGGGCCCACAAATTCTTCTGAAAAACCTGTTTGAGTTTTGGACACCTGAGGGGAGTCTTTGTCATAGTTTCAGTCTTAGCTGTGAGAATCCAGTGACTGAATATAGTATAGTCAGCAGCTCTAATGAAGAATGTACATCTCAGAGATATTGTTGTCCCAAAACGTGCATCCATTTAGTTGAACCAGCGGAAAGTTGCCTTTAAATTTGAGTTTATTGAACTTCAGTCAAGAAGTTAATTGAATGTAAAGAAAAAAAATTGTTTTAAATTTAAAGCACCAAATTTTAAAACCAAATTTATTTTACAGTGGAACAGTCTGATCTTTGAGAACGTTGTAACCATTTAAAACCATCAAGATTCATAGGGTTATTAATGAATAAGACTTATTTTTTACATTTAATGTTTACTAAAGATGCCAAGTCTGGTGTAAACTGTACATTAGAGATACATGAGAAAGTGAAGATACATCACCCAAATATAAGTCTTAGATACCTGAACAAACCATTTTTCAAAACCTTTTTCTCTAAGCAGGATCGTAAAATCTGAATAAATACAAGTAAACATAAATACAGTAATAAGTGCCAAGAAAAAAAAATATAAAGCGACCTGCTTATTGTGTTTATGTGATTTGGATTTATTCTAAAAATAGAAAAAATAACATAAGTAAATCAATAAATCATACTCATGTATCATACTCTCAGGTAGGCTCCAGCACCCCACCACCCACCCTGCTTGAGATAAGAGGGACAAAGAATAGATGGATGGATGTTTTCAGGTGTCTAAGGCTTTCATCTCAAACACAATAAAAACCTCTTGAATTTTTTTCTTTTTTTTAAACGATATACGCGGTTGGGTGTCGGTTTTACACATTCAAGGTGTATCGGTGCTGGGATTAATATCATCTTTATTACAGGAATAAAAAATGTTTTCCATTACACACCAGCTGTTTCTTTTAAGCTTTTATATGGACTCCTGAGTGAAGTCCCCCTCCCCCTCAATCAATATAACTAACCTCTTTCTCACTGGATGGGTGAGTAGCACTCTCTCTTGCATTCAGATAAACTGTTAAAAAATTCCAGCAAGTGCAGTCAGTTTTTAACCAAAAAGGGCATGGTGAATGGTGAAAGAAAGTCTCAACACATCTGGAATCTGGGGAAATAAAAACTATAACCCACACCAAAGACCTTAGTGGTGTCATGGTTGGAGGTCTTAGCTTTAGTGACCACCTTTATATCAACATATTCAACATGCTACTGCTAGAGTTCTAACAAAGCCAAAGAAAATACCATTAGACAGGTACAGCTAATTCAAAATGCTGCTACATTACTCCAATCCTCAGATCCTCACACGGTTCTCCAAACAGATTCAGAATTTACTTTTAAGAATGTGTCATTGTTTCTAGGTCCCTAAGCGGTTTAGGCCACAATTATACCTTTCTGTGTTTGATGAACATCAGCCTGAAAGGCATTTTAGATCAGCTGGAGCTGGTCAGCTAGTGGAGCTGTGATCGGCCCCCTGCTGGAACCCAATTCCCCCTGGAGATCAGATCTGCTCTGTTTTAAAAAAAGCTAAAAAAAAACTTTATTTAATCAGTAGCCCTAATTATATATCTGTAAAACCACCATTTTTACTACTCCTTCTACTTTTATCTTTATGAAGCTGTCTTAAAATGAATAACAGACTGTAAGTCACCAATAATCTTCCAGCATTGTAAAATTACATTCTGTGGTTTATGGTAAAATTATTCTTTATATCACATTTTTTACTTTTGTTTAAATAAGTTCATTTTAGTTTAAGTCTTACTTTTATTCTGTTGGTCAGATCTTAGAGGTTTTAATGATCATTATAAGGAAAGGAATTGCATGACCCTTGTGCATAAATAAATAAACTTGTCTTGCCGTGTTTAGAGAATAGAAGACATTCTTCAGACTGTTGACTGTTCCACACTAAATGGAGACAGTTTAAACCCTATCTCTATTCAAGATGTATCTGACCTACTTTGGTGTTTGTCTTCGGGGCAGAACTAAAGATATGAAGTCTCTCACACTGCTGCTTTTTTGTTTATTTAAACTGAATAGTTACTGCATCATAAAGAGTGTTGTAAATTACATATTTTCCTCTTTTCTGATGAATTCTAAAAATGAATAATGGTTATACATTATATATGATTAAACCATTATAATTATTTTACAATTATAAAAGTTTACATGCTTTTAAATAAGTAAGAATCAAAACAAATTGTGAAGTAAAATAAAAAAACAAGCAGAAGTTGTTACAGATTTTAAATGTACAAGAACAGACCTGAGAGTGTATAATGTGTGTAAAAGCCTTTTCTGTGACATCACAAAAGTAGCGAATTTAAAACAACCTATTTATGCTTTAGTTTGAAACTTTTGTGATGCCAGAGTAAAAAAAAGAAAAAACATATTTTCCATGATTGGGCATTCACCAAAACCCCTCCCTGTGTTGTTATGGAAGAGAGCGCCCCTACCAGGCCATCACCACTTAATGCTCTTTCAGTTCCTCTCCCAGTGTGTTTTAACAGGAAATCATTATTCTAAACAGACTCTTCTTTAACACTGACCATGTTACTGCAAAACTGGATTGCATAGTAATCCGGTTTGAGTCTGACTGAAGATGCATTTGAGTACCGTGTGTAAACACTAAAATCTGGAATTTTCACTATAACTGAATAGTTTCTTCCTCTAAACCTTTTTACTGGACTGCACTGAACATGAGAGGCCGTCAGGATGCCTGCAGAACTGTAAGGCAAGAAAGTCTGGATCTTTGGAAGCAAAATATGAATAAATGAAGTGTGGTTCAAGCAGAGCCAAGCAGAACTCTCAGGAGAGGGTCAGTTAGTCCTGACTAAATTAAAGACTACATACACATGTTTGTGTCAGTGTAATGTGTTTAGCCTCTAACTGGAAACTTTTAACTGTATTGTTACAGAATTAATAAATGTAGCATTTAACTGTATTCACATTGCCCACATGTTCTGAGTGGCAAATAAAAAAATTGTTTTCAGACGTCCAAAACATGTTCCTGTCTCGCACGTGTGCAACAAGACAACTACAACAAGACAAGTTATTCTACTGCGGTTTCCACATAACTCACCCACCTACAGCTCCTAATTCCAGCATTCAGATAAACACACACAAGCTTGTCTAGAGTATTAAAAACACACACCTTTTTTCATGTGACCCATTTGAAATGAACTCTTTTCACCACTCTAGACTATGAGGTGTCTTACTACAGGAATGCAGATTTACTTGGCTCTCCCTCCAAACAACCATGACGACTCATTTTGTCACGAACTGGTTGGGATTAAACTTTCTTCACTTGAATAAAGATAAAGCAGATTAAAACAGTTTTATTAGGGAAAAGAAATGAGGCGCAGCAGTCGTCTATTTGGACTGAAATTTAAAGAACTAGCAAGAAACCCTGGTGTTCTCATGAACTCTGCATTAATGTCCAAGTTAATGCACCTTACGAACATCAAGAAGTTATAGACTAATCGCTTAATCGCTGCAATTGTCTCTTAACTGGCCTACCAGTTAAGTCTCCAGGTATATAGACAAAGAGCTAGGATACGCTTTACTTTTCTGTGCTAGCACAACGCTTCACTAACCTATGTATTTTAAGGTTTAGGTTAGGGTTAAGGTTAGGCTTAGGTTTAGTGTTAGGGTTAGAATTAGGGACTTTCCCTGTCTCACGGCATTTCAACCTGTTTTAATCGCTTTGCAAACAAATACGATAAGGGATCAACTCATTATTTCTCTCCTACTGTCCCTCAGTCACCAGTTAACCCTGATACTGCTGAAAATACATACAGTAGTGAAGCGTTGTCCTAGCATGAAAAAAGCTCTAAATCATGATCGCAGCACATATTTTGATTCATTTGTATTTTGTGATGGCTGCACAACAACTCGAGAGACTGTCATTTCTTTACATTTTGTTCAAACAGCTTCAGTGGATTCAAAATTGGTGCTGCCAGAGTTCTCATCATGAAGGAAGAAGACATATTGTCCCTGTTCTAAAATCCTTTCACTGGTGCCCTGTATGAGGAGATTATAAAGCGGTTTCACTGGTCTATAAATCTTAACTGTGTATCTGACATACAGAACTGTGCAAAAGTCTTTTTTTACATTTTGTTTTGAATCTTGTTGGTACTGTTTCCTGCTTGTCAAACTGTCTTATCTTTGGCACTGAGTAGATTGAATAAAACAATAGGAACAAATTCAATGTGCCTAAAAATACATGGTGCCTGTATATGTTCAAAATACTGTGTTCAAATACTCAGCATTCAGCACCACCAGTATACTGATCACCGGCCTCATCATCTGGAATCATCTGCACCTGTTTCTTCACTGGTTCAGGCCTCAAGTTAGATGTGCTTTGTTCTACTTGAATGATTCATATGTAGGTCACTGTGTGTCTTAACAAACAAAAACATTCCTTTGAAACTGGTCAGGTTCAGGGACTGGACTGAAAATGAGAGCATTTTGAAAGTCCTTTAGGAAGCCTGGAGAACTGTTCCTTAAGACTACATCAAAAAAAAGAAAGCCTGGATCTTTGAGAGAATAATATTAAGAAATGAGAGGGGATCAAGACATTTGCACAGTACTGTGTGAGCTGAGCAGAACCCTCAGATCATGAGGAGAGTGTGTCAGTTACTCCAAACTAGACAAGACTAAACATGTTGTTGGTGTAAAATGATTCCTCTGCTCTGCAGGAGTTCAGAAGGTCATTGGATTGCTTTTTGATTGTTCCATTGAAAGAGAAGGTCACAATAGTCCGGTTTTCCAAAGAACTCACCGGACCTGTTTGACGGAGTACCTCTCAGCATTCCCTGCAGTTTTCTGACCTTTTATTGTCGCCTCTCCACAGACTGATAAGGAAGTATTTTGCTGGACTTCCCAAAACAGTAGTGAATGTTATTGAACTCTCAGCATGCAAAGGGACCAAAACTAGTCTCACCGGTTTCTTTAGCCAGCGATAGCACGATATTTGGTTTAGCCAGAGATGTCAGGTGCATTAAAATTACCCCTCATTCCATACAATGTCTCCAAAGATTCAAGATTCAAAGATTCAAAACGTTTATTGTCATGTGCAATGAGATTCTTTCTTTGCTGTCCACAAACAAATGCCGAGGTTGGGTAAAGCAATTTAATTTTTAAATAAAATAAAAATAAAATAAAAAAATATATTAAATAAGAAATAAAAATAAAAAGTTAAGTGTGATGTGCAGATGTGGATAATAATCATTGTGCATTTGCAAAATGAAGGAAATGTGCAAAGGAGCAAAAATTACAGTATTAAGTAGTGAAGGGGATGTGCAAAGGAGCTTAATGTGCTAAATGAGCTTAATATGCAAAATTACAGTCAGCTGTTAAGGAGTCTGATGGCAGTGGGGAAGAAGGAGTTGTTTAGTCGGGAGGTTCTAGATTTCACACTTCTGAACCTTCGTCCCGAGGCCAGGACTGTGAACACTCCGTGTTGGGGGTGTCTGGGGTCTTTGAGGATCTAAAAATTATTCAACCCCTTAATGACAAGCATCTTTAGTACTTAGTAGATCCGCCTTTTGCTGTTATGACCTGCTGCAAACATGATACATAGCCAGACGGCATCTTTGGCAGGGTTCCTGAGGAATCTTAGTCCATTCCTTATGGACAAAGACCTCCAGCTCACTCATGTTCTTGCGTTTACATGCTGCAACTGCCTTCTTCAAATTCCAGCAGAGGTGTTCAAGGCAGGTAACTGTGACGGGCACTCTAGAATTTTTAAGGACCTTTTCTGAAACCAAGCCTCGGTGGACTTCGAGGTATGCTTGGGATCACTGTCCTGCTGGAAGGGCCAGTGACGCCCAAGCTTCAGCTGCATCACAGACAGCATGACATTTTCTCCTAGGATTGAGTCCATCTTGCCCTCCATATGCAGGTTCAGCATATGCTTCATTCTTCCTCCTCCAGATGTACCTCTTTGCAGAACATCATGAACTTGTCAATATGTACTGCCTCTGGCTCTGAGCCTTTCATACATTTGCACTCATAGACACTTATTTGTATTAAAACAAGCAGTGTGAGAAGAATCACATACACAATAAGATCAAATTTTCCACTACAATCTATAGGCCACTCCACTAAACAGAACCCCCAAACTACTTTGGCTTATTTATATGGTTTTGAGCATATTAGAGCTGACTTTTGGGTCAGTAGTGGTGTTTGTCTTGGAATTAAGCCATGGAAAGCTGCAGCCTTTAGTACACACCTTACGGTGGAAACTAAAATTTAAGCGCCTGCTGGCCTGGTGAAAGCTGTTGATCGCTTCCTCTTTCTTCCATGTCCAAGCAGTGTAGCCAGTGTTTCCTTAACATTGCACTTGTGAACTATGCTTTTAGTGTCATCTCTAAGAACATTCAGTGACTTTGATATCTTTTTGTAACCTTTTCCTTATTTGTGCTAGACAAAGATCTCTTCTCTAGAATTTTTGGATAATTCTCTTGACTTCTAAGATGCAATCAAATGTCACTGTGAACACACTTCTAGCCAGTCTAGGTATGTGATGTGTTCTAGTTTACGTAAACATGATGCAACTAATAAGGCCTTTGATTAGTTGTTTCAGGTGTGCTTGAGACAACACCTGAGTTGCAAACGTGTACTCTTATGAGGGAGGTTGAAACATTTTGAGACTGCAATAGTCATTAAAAGTGATTAAAAATTTTGTGTTGAATGTGAAGAAACTACTTGTAATATTTTTTGTGTTGAGCTATTTAAATTGTTCTTGTTTGATTTATTTATTGCTAGTGTGTTGGATACTTGCCTCTGGACCAAGAGGTCATGGGTTTGAATTCTACCGCATACCACCACTGGGTTCCTGAGCAAGACCCTTAACCTCAAATTGCTCTAGGGTGACTGTCCCCTGTAGTTAGTGAATTGTAGTCGCTTTGGATAAAAGCGTCTGCTAAATGCCGTAAGTGTAAATGTAAATGTAAATTAAGTGTTGTAAATTTTACGAGTACACCTAATTTGCATTGGGTGTTGAATAGTTTTGAGTGCAACTGTATATATAGTGCCAGAAAAAATAAGAGAGCAATGCAATTTATTTTTAAATCAGTTTTTCTGAGTATGACAACCATTCCATGCCAGTGTCTGTTGAATTCCTACACAGACACCTCATTCTGCTCTATGAGGAACTGATTAGTAATCACCTGAATCTTATTTAATGAGAAAAAGGTATAAAAAAAACTGCTGTAACCAACACTCTCCTCTTGCAGTGTGACCAGTTGGACCAGCTGCCATTTTGTTTAAGAGTAAACAAGAGATTTGTTTTCTTTGTATTATTCAAGTTCTGTAAACACTGCATCATTTATTTTATATCAATGTATTGTCATTTCCTTTAAATTATGCTTTAAAGAACAATGTTCTTAATTGGAAATTAGGAGAAATATTGTCAGCAGTTCTTAAAAACTAAGGCAAAGCTGTTCAGCTCAATACTTGCACCTATAAAAGATCAAATCTGAGAAGCTGAACATTTTTGCAGTGGTCTCTAATTTTTCCAGAGCTGTATGTGCGTGTGTGTGTGTGTGTCTTTCTCTCTTTCTTTCTCTCTCTCTGTCTCTTTCACTCTCTTCTTGCACAGGATCCCATTTATCAGCATTTTTGTTCTCCTAAAAAAGGCCACCAGCTGCCCCAACACATCACACACTCTGTGTTGTTTCTGCGTTGAACTCCTCTTGGAAGCTGCAAATGCTGGTATGAGGAAAATTTTGAGTTGATTCAGGATACTAAGCTGCGTTTTCTGTCTCAGTTCCGCTGAAGTTCAGGAGCAATCATGTCACCATACAGGAACTCAGATAACCAGGTCCACAGTAGCGATGAAATTCTACACAATGCATAGGCCACTCAGGTACGACATACAGGTGCTGGTCACAAAATTAGAATATCTTCAAAAAGTTGATTTATTTCACTAATTCCGTTCAAGAAGTGAAACTTGTATAATGTATACATTCATTCCACGTAGACTGATACATTTCAAGTGTTTATTTCTTTTAATTTTGATGATTATAACTAACAGCTAACAGCTAATACCCAATTCGGTATCTCAGAAAATCCCAACAAAGTATTGAGTGCTGTACATGCTCATACTTTTCATGTTCATACTTTTCAGTTGTCCAAGATTTCTAAAAATCCCTTCTTTGTATTAATCTTAAGTAATATTCTAATTTTCTGAGATACTGAATTGGGGTTTTCATTAGTTGTCAGCTATAATCATCAAAAATAAAATAAACACTTGAAATATATCAGTCTGTGTGGAATGAATGTATACATTATACAAGTTTCACTTCTTGAATGGAATTAGTGAAATTAATCAACTTTTTGAAGATATTCAAATTTTATGACCAGCACTTGTACAGTACCAACAGAACATAAAAAACCTGTAAAACCTACTGAACATAGAGTACCGTATTATACAGCGCATTGTAGAGCAATAAAAAAAGTGATTTGCATTATGGCCCTGATCTTTAACGTCACTAATACTACACCTAAACATTGTCTTGACCTTTAATCTCAGTAATACTACACCTAAATTAACCCTAAATAATAAAGTAAGAATCTAAAACATGCTAGATTTCCGTGAGGAGAACATTCTACACCATGATTGAATGAGAACATTCTAGAACCATACGAATGAAGACAACCTTCTGGAACAGAACAGTTGGATTGCAACATTTGAGAACTGTGGGGAACATTAACAGTTTTAGAAAAGAACAGTGAATGGAGAGGAAATAGACAATGTGTTCTTGAAAAGCGTGATTGGGAAGAACATTCTAGAACATGATAACTAAGGAGAACATCCTAGAGCAACATGAGAAGCTTTCTAGAACAGTATGATTGGATGAGAACATTCTAGCACAGCAAACTAGATGAGAAAATTTGAGAACCATGTGAATGAAGACAACTTTCTGGAACAGAAAATCTGCATGGGAATGTTTGAGAACCATATGAAACACTAGGACGTTTTAGAAAAGTGTGAACGGCAAGAGTCTTCTAGAACAGTGTGAATGGACACATTTGTTTGAGTCCCTGTGATTCAGGTTTTTATTTTTTGATCTCTGAGGAATGAGTTGAACCCATCCGTGATGCAGGAGAAACTGAAACAGAAAAGCATCCAGTCCCTCCCCTCACGCACTGAAACGTTTTTCAGTTGAATTTCAGCAAAACGTTCCTCCTACTAAAGCGCAAAACACTATAAATGAATGGGCAGGACGGAGGAGGGAGCAAAACAGTCTGATCCAACATGAGGACCTTCATCTCCATTATCATCATCATTACTGTAAGTAAATGTAGACTTTCTGCCGAAAATTACACAAACATTACAGCACTGTTTACTGCATTAGAGCTCCATTACTGTTTTACAGTTTAGCCTGACTGAACAGTTATAGTTTACAGTTTAGCAGTTTTTCCTCAGTATGAAGTCAGATTAACAAAAAAATATAAATGATTAATACTACTGACATAACACAATTTGAATGAAGGTACACTGCAAGTGAAAAAAGTCTCATGCTTACTCAGTATAATAGCCTTACCTTACCTTACTTTGCTTTGCTTTACCTTACCTTGCCTTCCTTGATGTATTTTGCTTTGCCTTATTTTGTCTTGCCTTGCTTTGGATGCCTTTAGCTTGCTTTGTTTTGCCACACCTTGTTTTGCTTTGCTTTGCCTTGTGTTGCCTGGCCTTAGCTTACCTTGTTTTGCCTTTTATTGTCATTTTTGTTGTATTTTGCCTTGCATTGTCTTATTTTGTCATATTTTGCCTTGCCTTCTAACGGAGTCTGGCTCTGATCTGCTGTGTATTGTTTGTGCACCAGCTCTGGTCTGATCATGTGGGCTCCTCCCTGATCAAATCTCGTAAAAAACGGGGCTGGAAGATTGAGACATTACCCCTGAACTTTGACCTGGAGGAGGAGTACAGTGGGGTCTTCCCATACACTCTGGGACAGGTAGGAAACCTCTAAAACATGGTTCTTCAATCTTAGATCCTGTTAGACACAGAAGCATTCCAGCTCTTAGAGCTTTTTAAAGGTTTAAAGGGTTATCTTCCACGATTAACTGGTTCTGTGTGATGAAGGAAATGTATTTGGTTCTCTAGGATTCACTTTTGTGACTAATCAAATGACCTTTTTTGGTACTATACAGAACCCTTTTTACTAAGAGCATAACTTACTAAAAATAAATAAATAGTGACATCAATCTATTTTTAAGGTTCCATTAAATTGTGTTTGGTTTGGTAAAAGCTAAAATTTTAATGACTTTATTAAAATTTTATTTTTGTATTTCGTTAGTTAAAAGCTATATAAGTGAAAAATTAAAAAATGTGCTGGTTATATGTGTAAAATCAGAATTGTAGATAAGTTGATCAGAACTTGTGATTTGTAAGGACGGTGTGTTATACAGTGTTAAGGTGTTGTGTTGTTATTGTCATTGTTATTTATGCCTGTTTAATCCTGGGATGAAAAAAGTGACCACAGCCAGCATTTTTTTTTGTTCTCAGCTGAACCTGGAGGGCCACCTGTCTGAATGTATCCTCTCTGGATCAGGAGCTGACAAGGAGCCTGTGGGCATTTTCACCATTAACACATATGCATCTATTATCGAGGTCAATCAGAAAGTGGACTATGAGAGAAACAAGAACTTCACGGTAAACCTTTTTAAAACACTATGGTATAAAGACTGTAAAATGTTCATACGTCAGTTTGACTATAAAATGTAAATAAAAAGTGGCCAACTTAAAGTTCTGAGTTGCTTAAATTGCAAACAAAAAGCAAACAAATGTGAAAACAGATTATTGGAAAATTAGAAGTTCAATTAAAATTTTAATTTAATCTTGTTTACTTACTTTATGGGTCAAGTTTAGGCAAAATGTCTAGAGTCTAGAATCTGTATAAACATCATGTTGGCAGGTAAATATTCCCAATCAGCCCAAATGTTAAAAGTCCTTCCATTTGTTCTCAGAACATGCGGCTAAAAATTTTAGTTTTTAATCACTTTATTAATGACATCAAATGTAAATGAATTCAGTTTTTTACAATAGAAAATCCATGAGCATAGTACAATTTGTAAATTGAGTTGAAATTAAAAAGGATTAAAATTACATGTAATGGAAAATAATATATAATATAAAATATTGTTCTGTGTGTGTGCAGCTGAAAGTGGAATGCATGAACTCTGTAAATGTTTACACAAGAGTGGAGATCCAGGTGTTGGACGTTAACGACAACATACCTGTTTTTGATAAAGGGATTTATGAGGCCAGAGTGGAAGAATCAACACCACAAGGTAAGACCATCACTTTTTTTTTTATATACACACACACACATGTATGTGTGTATATATATTAAAAAAACAAACTAATAATTTTATAGAAGACTATTTTAATTTGTCTAACTCTATAATTTGATATACTAAAATGAAAAGATTTTATGTAATGTTGCAGTGCTTAAAGTAAAAAGTGAGTGAACATGGTTGATATAAAAACATTTTTGTGTCTTTTATGTCTTTTAATAAGTTT
>JBBPCY010117598.1:0-18070 GCA_037974405.1 Brachyalestes nurse | reverse complement strand
TACATATTTCAGCATTTATTTTCTGATATATTAGAGGAAGCGGAGCTTCCCTTGTAGTCTTAGAGCAGCCGCCACTGATATACATATAAAAGAAAAAGAAAAGGAAAAGCAGTGTCCACAGATGACTATCTGACAACGTATGGTAAAAGTATGGGTGCAGTGTCAAATTCGGACCTGATTAAAAGTGAAAGTGTAGAGTGTAAGGACATGACTGATTCCTACACCATAGCTCAGACATTTACATCAGCACTAAGACTCCAAGTAAATGCATCCAAACAAACAAATAAAAAACCTCTAGGTAAGGATACTTTAGGTTAGTAAATTAGGCCTATTCAATTTACCCAGTGCTGACATTGCCATGTGAGAGGTCCATTTAAGATCGATTTTCCTTCTTCTTTTATTAAGGCCCTCACCAAAAATTATGTTGAGAATAGTCCTGTTTAGAACTCAAGAATGATGAAACTGTGCTCTATTTTTGTCAAAGAGGGCAGGCGCGGACACCGGCGTCCATGTTTCAAGATTTTCTTTATTTTCTAAACCAAAACCAAAAACTGGCATGAGTGCCAGAAACGGGAATCAGCATTCACTTGATAGTTGTTTAAGAGGAAGCATGAACACAAAGTGTAACGGTGGACCAGCAATACACCTCAGAACACAAACCCTTTAAATACAACAAACCCGCATCCCAACACCCAATGACAAAACAAACTCTAACACCACCCAGCTGACACTAATTAAACCAAAAAACTCAAAACACAAACTTAAACAACCGTCACTGTCTCCAGGCCTGACAATATTAGCTTTGTCTATTGTTATTAAAACAAGTGGTGCTGTTACCGAGAGAGCTTTAGGTTTGGTGAATTATAGAAAATCATCAGAAAATCCAAACATTGCTGATTCATGCTGGATTAAGATCACAGATCCCTTCAGTTATCACTCAAATTACAGCTCCTTCCCAGGTAAACCTAATACAGCTTGCACAAGGTTTAGGACTGGGTCCAGATCACGAAAGTAAACGCTAGAAAAGTCCAAAAAAATCTTTTCGTTTTGGGAAAAGGGTGTTATTAAGCACACTGCAAAAGCTGGGTTTGTATGTAGTCTACTGTATATAATTTATTGTTGCTGATGATTTGACATGGGATACATTTTGTAAAAGACGATACATTGATGTAAGATTCTCGAGGAAGGCTTTGACATTGACGCTTTTCCTATATTTTTCATCTCACTTTGTTTAGGTTTATCCATCATCCTGTACATGTTAAAACTGCAGGAAATTAATACAGGAAATGGACATTGTTCTTAATTTTTGCATTTCACCCCCATTTTGCCTTACATAACAGTCAGTGATTATATAGAATTATACAAATTTGATACAGATATACAAAATGGATGCCATTCGAATTGATGAAACAAAATAATAAATCGGTTTAGATGTTTACAGCTTACTGCACCCTATCCTACTGATCTGTTTGAATGCTGTTTGCATTACTTACAATACAATAAATGCACAGTGCATATGTAAGTGTAGTCGTTGTCACAATTTCAGCATGTTCTATTAGTGCCTTTTATCTTTTACTACATTCACCATTTAATCTCCCATGCGTAATATGTTAGTATATGACTGGTTTAATTTGATTGGTCAGAAATGAGCATGTCTCTGCATTTTGGTCTGCAGGCTCTGGAGGTCAATGGGAAACTGAACTGTGGAACAAATTTTCTGATGGAGAGTGTGAAACAGTTGGCAGAAATCGAGAGCCACAAAGATGGCCTTCTTTACGGAGTGCCCATCAGCATCAAGGAGAATATTGGATACAAGGTACTGAGTGAAGGAACATGACTAGTATATATGTTTGGAGGATAAATTTGAAATGAAGGTGTCAGTTGAACTGCATGTTAGATATGATTGTAATTGATGCTGTTACTACCACTACTACTACTACTAATAATAATAATAATATTAGTAATAACTAGATGCAGGTTTGTGAAGAAATGAAATGTATATTCCCTTCTGCAATAAGCTTGTATAAATTGTTCTGTGTTTACCTTGTTTCCATGTTACTTCAGGGCCATGACACTAACTGTGGAGTGTTGTGTAAGTTGGATGAACCTTCCCCTAGGGACAGTGTGATCGTCACTGTTCTGAAGAGACAAGGAGCAATTCCCTTTATTAAAACCAATGTTCCACAGACCCTTCTCAAGTAAGAAACTCCAGCTAGAATCACACTTTCTAATACACATTCAGATATGCTCAACACAGCCAAGAACTATAAACTGTATACAGGCAAGATTGATGTATTGAAGACCATAATAACTGCATTGAAAATTATTTATTATTTATTTATTACTGCATGTTAATTATAATGCAGTCACAAGTAGCATTGATGTGTTTTTGCATTCCAGTTATGAATGTAGCAACCCAATCTATGGAATGACTGTGAACCCCTGGAACCTTGAGAAGACGTGTGGCGGCTCTTCAGGAGGGGAGGGTGCTCTGATTGGAGGTGGAGGCTCCATCCTGGGTCTGGGGACTGACATCGGAGGAAGCATTCGCATCCCAGCATCCTTCTGTGGCATTTGCGGCTTCAAGCCCACATCCAGTCGGCTCAGGTTTTGTTCGTGCTTGTACCTTTTATGCACATATACCTTACGCACAGGAAAGATTATTATTATAGATCATTTCATTATAAAAGATTGAAGCTCAGTGAAGATTTAAATTCACACAATTTTTCTTTACACTAAATGACACATGGTTTCATTTCCAAGTCTTTTGTATGAGACTAATGTGCAGTTGTGCAAGCTGCATGCCTAAATCATTACATACCTGACTCACACTGTCCAGCTGTTGGGTAGCCTCAGACTTAAAAGCTATATCTGCTAGGGGCAGGGCTGAACCAAAACATCCCCTGCTGGAGTGAGAATGTCTTCTTTGATTCCTACCAGAAAACTTGCAGTTGGGAGAGATGCCCCTTCCTAATGTGTTCTGGGTTGATGGAATGCAAGAGTATGCTCCCCCGCAAGTCTAAAACGAATGGGTTCATAGAAAGCCTTTTTGTAATTCTAAGTAATAAATGAGTAACTGGACTCAGGCACTCTTTACAAATTAAATATTTCAACACTTTTGTGACATAAAAAAAAAACGCTATCAAGGCGCTACTTCTATCCAAAATGAGGGCAGGTGCACAGGCAGACTTCCATTTGACTTATTCTTTATTTTCAAAAGCAAAACAGGCACAAGGGCCCTGAAACAAACTCAAAACTATAACAAAAGGAGATTAGAGCACACACAAAGCCAGCATTATGAACTGCGGACTGACACTAAAGGTCCAAGCTTAAGAGAACTAAATATCAAGCTCAAAAGTCCCTGAGCCAATAGAGACTTGCGATCCTTTCTCTGAGCACACAGGTCAGCTGAAACATATAACAAACAAACTCAAGACCGGTGTGCGTCGCAAATGCTGTTCAGCTTTAGCCACAAAACTTGCTAACAGTGATTTGTGTTAATTCATGGGGTAAGTAAGCCAAACAGACAATGATTATTTTTTATGTAGTCATTTCTTCCACTTGGCATGCTGGTAGCCCCACATGGCTGATGCATAATAAAAGATGTGTATCCCCTGGTGGGCATGTCCCTTTGCTACCCCGAAGTGGTGTACACACACACACACACATTCGGCAACCGATACACCAAAAAATACAAAATAACAACACATGTTTTCATTATGCTGCCTTACTGTGGTGATTCTGTGATTCAAGAAAAAATGCAGTCTGGATACAGTCATGGTCAATAGTGAAAACAGAGAAGAGAAAATATTACTGTTTATGGTGAGAAAATAACTGGCAGAAACAAAAACGAGAACTAGTTGTTAGAAGTGTCACCAGCTACATTTCAAAGAAGCTGTGTTACACACAAATAGGTGCAGTCAAATGTAAGTGTAACCTCCAGTGCAAAACTAAAACAACCTCTGACAGCAAACAAACTGAAAAACTGAACACTAAATGTATATGAATAATGTGTACTTTTTCAGAGGCCACATTTAATGTCATATTGGTTAGAATAAGTTGAAATGTTGGAAACAGTCATCAGCCATGCTGATTTTGACCTGCCTTCTTTTCATGTAGTTTGCGTGGAGTGAATGCTTGCGTTAAAGGCATAAAGTCAGGTAAAGTATTAAAACATGTTCCCTCAGATACCTTTATGAAAAAAAATACTGGGCCTTTGGAAAACACAATGCCTATATAAAAGATGTGTGCTTGATTACAGTCATGTCTGCTGTTGGTCCCATGGCCAGAGACGTGGAGAGTTTGGCTCTTTGTATGAGAGCTTTACTCTGTGAGGACCTGTTCACTCTGGACCCTACCGTTCCACCGATACCCTTCAACCAACAGGTGCTGTACTCTGGATTCTTCAGCAATGCTAATTTGGTAATGGCTCACAATGTTTAACTGTACCTTCTCTCCTTTGAACAGGTGTATGAAAGTTCAGATCGTCTCAGGATTGGTTACTATGAAGACGACGGGTACTTGCAGCCGTCTCCCTGCATGGCCAGAGCTCTGCAAGAGACCAAGAAACGTCTGGAACATGCAGGCCACACGGTATCCATGTTACACTTTGGATGAAAATGAGCAAAACAGCTGTATAAAATGAACATGGATTATGTGACATTAAATGTTCTGGCAGAAGTGAAAAGTAGCTATGCAAGCCAGATTGTTCCCAGACTGGTCTGCAGAACTTTTAAAGGATTAAAAGCTATATCCATCAGGGGCAAGGCTGAGCCAAAGCATCCCCTGTTGGAGTGAGAATGTCTTCTTTGATAACTACCAGCAAACTTGCAGTGAGGAGAATTGCCCCTCGTTAATGTATTCTGGGTTGATGGAATGTTAGATGGTGCTTCCATGCAAGTCTATGAATGGGTTCATAGAAAGCTTTTTTTGTAATTCTAAGTAATAAATGATTAATTGGATTTATTCACACATGCACTCATTTACACATAAAACACTTTTGTGACATTTATAAAAACGCTGTTCAGCTTTAGCTTCCCCTCCCCCTGCAGTGGTGTAGACACACACACTCGGCATTCGATTCACCAAAGAGTGTGAAATAATGGTCTGTTTTTTCATTATTCTGCCTTGGTGAGTCTGTGATTCAATACAAAAAATGCAGTCTGGTCAACAGTGACAACAGAGAAGAGAAAATATTACTTTTATGGTGAGAAAATGACCGGCAGAAACACAAACAATTGTAACCTCCAGTGCAAAATGAAAACAAGTCAACTTCAGACAGCAAACATATCCTCACTGACCAACTACGTTTGATTTAAGTGAACACTAAACGTATATGAATAATGTGTACTTTTTCAAAGCCCTCATTTAATGTCTTATTGGTACGAATAAGTTGAAATGATGGAAACAGTTGTGTTGACTGTAAGTAAGCGTCCTACTGCCAAAGCCTGTTTACAGTGAAAGTACAACTTTATGTTTGGTCGTTTCTTCCGCAACTTTGCATGCTTGTAGCCCTACATGACTGACGCAGTAATGTTTTTTTTGGGTTTTTTTTCCACAACAAGAGTAAGATATTGGTAGTTAATGTGGGTTCTTCCCACAGTTCGAAGATGTGTGTCAGGCAATTTAGTGTGTGTGTCTGAATGTGTTTGTCTGTGTGGCTGCCCTGTAATACAAAATCTAGAACAATGCCAATGTCCTATTGTTTAGACTTTAACTGGAAATTCTCTTTCATATTATTTCATATAGGTGTGCATATGAGGGGACAGTCTGTGTTTGTATAAATATACCAGACTCTCCCAATAAAGAATTTAGACTTGTAGTACTGTATTACAGCGTGTATTACTGATCAGAATGCAGCCATCTAATTCTTTTTTCTTTATCTTCCTCTCTGCTATAGCTGGTTCCATTCAAGCCCCCCGAAATGTTCAAAGTCATGCATGATTATATTATGCGAGGTGCTCTTGCTGACGGAGGGGCCACCTTTCTTAGCCACCTGTGAGTCAAATTTTTCGCCCTTGCCGTGTCAGTAGTGTTTGACAATCCTTGCTGATCATCAACATGCACTCTTAAAAATAAAGGGGCCAAGATATACCATAAAAGAGCCACTTTTGGTCTTTAAAGCACTTGAACTTTAATGAGCACCAGTATACGTAAGGCTTCATCACATCTATGTAAAACTGACAAACTTATACAAACATTTATAAAAGCTTATTCTAACAAACATCTGTTGTTGTAAAGGCTTTCACCTCAGAAAATGTGATAACAAACACTTTGAGGCGCCTTGCAGGTTGTTCTTGCAGGTTTATGTCAGTTTAACATGAATGACACGTCATATTTAAGAGTTGCATCAGCATAGTTATTATTTATTAACATTAAAATTACTTGAAAAAATGTATGCTTGAAGAAAATTCATATTAAAATGAATATGAAAATGCTTGCCTCAAAGTATACCTTTGTGCTTGCATATTTACATGAGTAATATCTCTGGCCTAATCCTTGACATTGATGTGTTTGTGCTTTCAGAAAAGGGGGCCCTACTGACTCTAACTTGAGGTCTCAAAAGATTTTGTACAGTATGCCTAACTTTTTAAAGAATGCTCTCTCCATAATCCTCAAACCCATCGTGAGTTCAGTTAATTGTATTGTTTGCATACCTAAAGATTCAGCATTACATGCACAATGTGTTTATGTTCTGATTATGAAACTAGTTATTTTGTAACTGTACTTCAGCTCCTTTCAGACCATAAAGAAATGTATCTATAAATAGATAGTGATTAAAAGATGTTCTGTTTGTGATCCTCTTTAGTATCCACGTATTGCTGCAGCTATTAGTGGAGTGTGCGGAATCAAGTAAGACTAAATGCACAAAAACCAGTCAGTTCAGTGTTTTTAACTGTTCTTTAACCGATTGCTGTTTTTTTTATCTAATGACTTAAATCAGTTTATGCTTTTGTATATTAGTACAGGACTGCTAAACCTTCTGACTCTTTGCAGCATTAATTATCTTAATTATCTGTTTCGAAGGCTCTTATAGAGTAAAAAGATGTTTCTCACAGTATTGTCTTTGTTTATCATGTTGATTTATACGTAAAGATCATTAACTGCTGTGTCATTTCTTTGTTTTTATAGCTCGGTTGCAGAACTTTGGAAACATCATGTCACTGTTGAGGTAGAATAGTGGTATCACTTACCTAGTATTCCTTGTCATGTATGGTAACACACCATTTTATTTCTATACCATGCCTTGTGAACGTGAACATCTCCTGGATCATTAATATTCCACGTACACAAAGACTCCTCGGTCCATGTACTTACATAGACACCAGACCTTGAATAGCCCTCTATGCAAGCCCATGCTGACTATAATTTCCATGACCTCCTGACATAAAAACACACTCATCACCTATCTTTGACAGGTGACCTTTTGGTTTTCCTATCTTGAGTAGACTAAATGTTTAGTTGTCTTTGCTTTACGTTTGGCCCGCTGAAAGAATACCTTTGTGGATTGTTTAGAATTTTCCGTCCCTTCTCCAGAGGTTAAAGGGCACATGCTGTCCTCCAGAGACGGCACCTGGGGCCTCTCGTAGCTTCTAGGTAATGCTGTATGAGCTTTAATGGAAGTGAAGATATACCATGTTAATGAGTATTTTTCTCTGATGTTAATTAGTAATAAAATCTTCATCAATTGTTAAGTTCTGTGGGTATACACTTGCAGCCTGTAGCCCCTTGGTTGTTTCAGTTCATCAGCCCCGTCTACCACATTCTGTAATTCATCAGTTTCTTAAGGCGGGTCACCGTTGACCACAAATTGGTTGGGTGTACAGTACAGCAGGGACACTGTGCCAGTGTGTGTGGTGCTGGTAAAAGTGTATCACGCACTATTAAAATATGTCTATGTCACTCCTAGGTTGACACTCAAAAATATCCAGTCAGGTGCATCTCTGTGGTGAGAAACAGACCATGTTTAGACACGTGATTTTCTGATGTGTGTGTCCATAGAATTATGTCCATGAGGTGATTGCGCAGTGGAGGGAGCTGGAGATGGATGTGCTGCTGTGTCCTATGCTGGGACCTGCCTACAACTTTGGCTACAGTGGAAATCTCAACTGTACTGTACCACATTCTGTCTTAATTGGAGCTTTGTACTCACGCATCTTCATTTCAGTTGCTTCACAAAAGGAAAGCGGTTTAAAGGGATAGAGTAGCATAGTGTGTATTGGGGATGGGCAATGTGGCAAAAATCACTATATTCTATACTTACTTTCATGATACTCAATGCATGATATGTACAGGGGGTCCTCGGGCTACAACAGCCTCGACATGCAATGTTTCGAGTTTACGACGTTCACTCCCATAACTAGTTAGCACAGCAGAGAAATATGCAGAATACACGGAATACGCAGTTTTTTCTGTTACTACAGTACTGTGTTGTCCATTTTCTGTGGCTTAGTTGTGTTCTTATGTTCTAGATTATGATTTTACAGCTGTGTCCGGATCAGTAAGAGTCTTAGGCTAGGGTGTGTTTTGACTTACACCAAACTTCGGGTTACGTCACTGTCGTAGGAACGGATCTGTGTCGTAACCCGAGGAGCCCCTGTATTACTGTATTAGACTACAATATATTATGTAATCTCCATCAAAAATAACGATGCTAAGCAGCATATAAAAGTCAAGTAGGTGTTTGTCATTTTAACTATCTACACAGTACATGGTGAAACAAAAGAATCTAGTGCAAAACAACAGCAGATAATACAATATTTCCAGTTACAGTATTCTGTTATACTGTATTCTAGTAAAGAAAGTGTTACATTTCTGAGGTAGTGAATAGTGAAATGAATTGTTGCACAAAAATTACGTATGGAAGGAAGGCCTCACTGCCACAGGCAGTTGGAACTGTCCCATAATCTGTAATGGCCAGGAGGATCTGCCACATGTTCTGGCTGGTGTGTTTGTTTGTTAGTTAGTTGTTAGTTAAATTTGTGTTCTAAATGTGTGTTAATCTGTCCAGTGACATTGCGATTGCAGCAGTTTAAAAAGATGTAGTGGCTCAGAGAAAGCATGTTCTAGACCTCATTTTCCCAGTGTTGGTGGTATTGTGCGATTGTACTAACCTCACTGAACCCTCTTTTTAGTTAAGCATGCAAGGTTTTCTTTGCCTGGGTGTTTGTCATGTTCCTTTCTCGACTTAAACTCTGTCTGGTTAAATGTGAACAGTACAGTATTTCAGTTCATTTTTTCAATTACTCAGTTGTTAAGTTATAGCCCCTGCATGGTTCCTTGCAATCTCGGATAATGATGGGCAATGTGACGAAATTGATGAAATGACATATCCCCGTTTAATTAGAGTAAAATATCATTGTATTCATTTTCCATGGTATTTTAAACAATGAAGTACTGCGAAAGCTAAATAATGTGATGCATTTTCTGAAGATGTCTGAAGCATGCTTATATATTTGCCAAATTGTCCATCCCCAGTCACAGATTTTGGAGAGCACAGTTTTATGGCATATTAATTGTGTTAGTCAGTTTTAATGGTTAATCTTAATGGTTTACTGATACTGTTGAGGTACTACTGCCTAGTCAATTTCAGTGCCAAGTGCTGATCTTGAATTTATCAAGATATATTAAGCAAAGTTTGGCAGAATGTTGTAATACAGAGGTAACCCTAATAGCTGTATGTCTGTCTGGTTTAAGGTGCCCTGAGTTACACTGTGCTGTACAACCTGCTCAACTTCCCCATCGGGACCGTGCCTGTAACCAGGGTAACGGCGGAAGATGAAGCCAATCTGTGTCATTACCGAGGGCATTTTGGAGACCCCTGGGACAAGCTGTTTGTCAAGGTTAATGTGACCACATGATCTCTACTGTTATTTGCAAGCTGGTAGGAAGAGAATACATTAGTGATGTTATTTTCAGAAACACAATGGACCTGGCACCTCTAGATTTTCTACTTTGACCCTTAATGTTCAAACCAAATACACCTAAGTAGGTCGCAATGTACTTCTCCCTAGAGAAATCACAAAACAGTATTGCATGATGACACTGTGTCCGATGTTCCATTATTTTAGGGCTCAGATGTTCCAGATTAAACATTCACTTTACAAAACAAAATTAATTATCTGGTTTGAAATGAATGTGCAATCAGACTTTTTTTAATCTGTCCCATACATTCTTTATATCATTTTAAAGACAAAATGTTTTTCTCTAATTTAACTTGGCCATTAACTTTCTGCATGACCCTCTTTCTTTTGAGATTCAGTTCATGGAAAGATGTCCTGGCATTTTCCTTTGGAATTATTTGGTATATTTCAGAATTCATTGTCCTATAACAGTGGCAAGCTGTCCTGGTGCAGATAGAGTAAAACAGGCCCAAACCAGGATACTACCACACCATGCTTTCCAGAGGAGAAGAAGTTTCTCCTAATATAATGCATCCCATTTAAACCAAAAGTTCTGTTTCTGTTTAATCCATTAACAAACCATTTTTTCAGTACCCTTCAGGCGTGTCCATCTGAGCTTTAGCAAACTGTAAAAGGGCAGCAATGCTCTTGTTATAGAGCAGTTTTCTCTTCATGACCCTTTCTTGCACAGCATTGTTGTTCAGTATTCTCTGATACTTCTTCCACTTGTACACAATCTGTCTGTGGACTAGTGAAGTCTAAACTCTCCAGATATGACTTATAACCTTTTCCAGCCTGATGAGCATCAGCGGCTCTTTTCCTGAGATTCTCAGAAGTCTCCTTTGTTCATGTCATGATACACCTCCATAAATGTGCTCACTCACGTCTAATTGTCATCCAACCGACTCTAGTTTTACCTTCAAATTTACCTTCAGAGGTTCACATACTTTTGCCATTCACAGATTTGTAATATTGGATCATTTTTCTCAATAAATAAATGACCAACTGTCTTTATCTACATTTAGGCCTCAGTTGAGTTTTAGATCATTTTTATGCATAAATGTAGACAGTTTCACAAACTTTCAAGCACCACTACAGCTAATGTTGCTCCTAGGAGCCCCAAAGTATTGCAACCATGTCTTTAATTCATCAGTACAACGTAGAGATTTGATTACTTTGACTGTTATGACAACTAAAAGCTTAAGTAACAAACGGACTATCTAGATATCTTAGCACCAATGCTAGCATGTCCATAATGTTGAGCCCACAGCTCAGTGGCTGCTTAGTATGTTTATATTTTTCATATTGTGCAGAGTACACTCAAAAGGGATTTGTATAAGAAAATCTTCTTAAAAGAACTACATATATTAGGTTCTGCGTCACAGACATTATACATGCATATCCTGCTGGTATGGAAGAAAAAATGATCCCTGTGTATTGCAGAAGTTGCGGTCACACAATTTTGTAGCCAATGTTAAAAGTTGCCACCAGAGGGCAACATTTTCACATTTACAAGAGACTGGCGGAAGAAATGAAACAAACGCATGTGTTACAATAGGTTAGGCCTACAGTGGTATATAAGAGTTAGGGCACCCCAGTGAGTTTACATGTGTTATTGGTTACAGAGAACACACTTCAGCACACTCACTGTTTGTGTTTATTGTCATGTTTTTCTTCTAAATTTTAAACTCAAAGAAATACAAACTGTGCAATGAAATTAGCAGAAAAATGCAGTTTAAGTTCACATCTTTTTGAGGATATGTAATTATTATCACTTAGAAAATTAGGAAAACATGTAATTTGACCTGGAGTGCATACCATCATCAGCCAAACCTATTGTAACACATTCGTTTCATATATCTTCTGTGATTGTGCAAATTATGCCCCCTGCTATGACTATATGTGAGTGTAAAACTGTAAATCTGTGCATTTACAACCAAATGTTGAATGTTATTTTCCACTGAGAACCAGACTAATTTCATGCATATTCTGTCTGTGTGTGTGTGTGTGTGTGTGTGTGTGGTGCAGGCGATTCAAGGCGGTGTGGGACTGCCTGCAGCAGTGCAGTGTGTGGCTCTGCCGTGGCAGGATGAGTTGTGCCTGCGCTTCATGAGAGAAGTGGAGGAGATATGTGGCAACAACAAATTCTAAAAACAAAAACAAAAAAAAAAACATGACCGCACACGTGTGGACATGTTGCATTAAGTAACTCTACATTCAGGAGCTGATCTGTAACGTACGACTTATTTTCTCATATTTTGGAATCTCAACCAAGTGTGCCAGTAATCCTGGAGCTGATTATAGCTTATGAAACTAATCTAGTCAAGATCTAGAGCACTTTGAATAGTAGAATTGCACTTGTCAGTTTTATCTGCGAACAAACTGAGTGGATGTTGACAGAAGATTGTACTTTGATTTGTACTTTGTATATTATTGTGTAGAAAACGTGTACTCTTATTCAATAGAATATTTTGAGTAGAAGAAAACTTACTGTTTGCTCATCATGTTATTATTTAGGCTCCCAAATCAAGTCCAGGAAATGTTAAAGTAAAACTGCTCACAGCTATGCTATTTTGTGTTTGTGCAAGAACTTCTTATTAGTTCCAAAACACATGCCAACACATCACACACCACCGAAAACTGATCTGGAGACCCTTGTCTGAATCGTAATGATGTAGGGACCAAAAAAGTAGCCCCCTATAGTCACATGTGAACACACCACAGCACAGCGTGTGAAGAATGTGGAATTCTTTCTCTGCATTTAACCCGGTCACCAAATGAAGCAGGGGGCTGCCACCACCGATGCGCACCTGGTACCTTGCTCAGGGAAACCTCAGTGATGACACTAGCAGTCCAGGGCTACTTATTGGCAAGTTGGGATATTTTCACCAGAACCCATAAAACTCCAAGCCAGTATTGGCCAGTATGTTGGAAATGATACTTTCACTTCATTATAATTTCTATTATTTTCAACCCTGTGAAACACTGTCATCTCAACCAATGTCTACTTTAAACTCCAGGTTTGAGCATAAGGCCAAGCTTTGCTGAAGCCTCCGCAAGCATAACGGTGCCAAAGCTTCCTGGAGTAAATGCACTGAGTGGCTCTGTTTAAATAAGGTGATCATTCTGCACCTTTGAACCAGATTACAGTAATCCCTCGCTTTTCGCGGGAGTTACGTTCCAAGAGCACCTGCGTTAAGTGGAAAAACCGTGTTGTTGTGTTTTGGTAAAAAAAAAAAAAAAACGGCCAAAAAATGCTTATTTTTATAGTGTAAACCCTAAATATGCCCTTAAATATGCTCCCAGAACTCAGTTTAATGCATTACACTTAAAGAAAATATAAAGTTAAACACATATTTGCCACTTTTAATTTAATTTACAGTAATAAAAATGCAGTTCTTTACACAAGAGATCCCAGGCGGAAAATGCTTAAAAACCGTTAGAGTTAGCAGTTAGCATTAGCACAGCAGGCACGCACGCACAGACTTTCTCTCTCCCTTTCTCTTTCCCTCTCTCTCTCTTTCTCTCTCTATCAGAACGCTTTAATTACATTTTAAACTCAGTTTAATGCATTACCCTTAAAGAAAATGTCAAGTTAAACCCGTAGATTTCCGCGTAAAAGTATGAGTTCGGTTCTCAAGAAAAATCCGCGTGTGACTGAATCTGTGAGTCCTGATCCGCGTAAAACTGGGGGATTACTGTAAATATATATATAAACTAAATATTGCATCTCCAGAAGGAGAGAAGGAGATAATACTGACATATACCAATTAGCCATTAAATTGAAACAGCCTGCCTAATGTTTAGGTACTCGCTGAGGCATGGACTCTGAAGGCATGCTGTGATTTCTGAAGGCGCGCTGTGGTATCTGGCACCAAGTTTGTCCAACACATCCCACAGATGCTTGATTGGATTGAGGTCTAGGAATTTTGGAGGCTAAGTCAGAAACTTGAACTCTTTGAAGTGTTGGGTGGACATATTACCCTGCTGAAAGAGGCCAGTATCATTAGGGAATATTATTGTCATTAAGTGGTGTGCTTGGTCTGTAACAGTGTAACAAAGATACATCCACATGAATGCCAGGATCCAAGACTTCCCAGTAGAACACTGACTCACACTGTCTATGCCTGTCTATTGCCTTCTTTCTATAGTGCATCCTGGTGCCATTGGTTCTCCAGGTAAGCGACACACACGCACCCCGCTGTCCACATAATACAAAAGAAAACATGATTCATCAGATCAGGCCACTTTATTCAATTGCTCCAGTTCTGAAGTCCACATAGGTGCTTTCAGCAGTGAGCAGGGGTCAGCATGGGCAGCTACATAGCCCCACACACAGCAAGCTGCGATGAACTGTTTATTCTCACACCTTTCTTTCTTAGCAAGCATTACCTATTTCAGCAGTCTGAACTACAGTAGCTCAGTAGCTACAGTGTGCATCAGTGAACCTTGCCTGACCAGAACCCTGTCGCTGGTTCACTGGTTGTAGTTCCTTGAAGCAATTTTGATAGATATTAGCCACTGCAATAAGGTGAAGGTGAGGTTTAACCTGTCCTGAGTTTGTGGACAGCTTGTATATAAATATAAGTGAAATAAAATGTGCAACGGTTGAAAAAATGTGCAAAAAGTATAACCAGTATAAACATATAACAGTACAAAACCGTATGAAACAAGTGAAAAAAGCAGCTTGAGTATATATTTTTTAAGGTTTGTGCATTCTAAAAGAATTGTGCAGTATGGCAGTATAGACAATGTAACCAAGTATAAAAAGCAGCTTGGATTCTTAGAGTTTGTGCACGTATGACAGTATGAACAGTATGGGCAATCCAACCTGTATACACAGCATAACAGTATCACCAAGTATAAACAGCAGGCATGGATTTTTAAGGTTTACGTGTGACTTTCAGTCTGTGTATAGATATACACAGACTGAAAGTCACACGTAAACCTTAAAAACGTAAACCTGATAAAGTGGCTGTGCATGAGTATAAGGTCAGTATAAGTAGTTGACCATTTTTCCTGCTTTCAAAATTTCAGCTTCAACAACAGACTTGCTGCCTAGCATATCCCACCCCAAGTACCACTGAAAAAATGTTATTCACCTTGGTGTATATAAAACATATTTTTCTCTTTCACTCTATTTCTTTTTCTCTCTTCTTCTTCTCTCTCTCTCCTCTCCTCCCTCAGTGCTTAATTAGGCAGCAGAACAGAAGGTCTCTGACTATTTCAGTTGTGCTTTCCACTGTGCCTCTGGGTCAGCAGGACTGGAGTCACATTCAAATGAGATGCAGTGACAACAACAACAAAAAAAAAACTCTGCAGCTAACTAATATAGAGGCAAAATTACTCAAAATATGTTTCTGAGCAGCCTAAGACTGCATATAGTGGAAATGGGCAAACATTTTGATGGTTCCTTTAAATTGTTCTTAGCTGTGGCTGAACTGTTACATGCAAGAGTGCATTTTGCCATTACACTGCAGTACACCCCACCATGCGCATGTCTGTGGTGTTGCTGTGGATCTAGCCAGGATGTGTGTGTGTGTGTGTGTGTGTGTGTGTGTGTGGGTGGGTGGGTGGATGTCTTATCTACTCTTGATAATTGGAAGAGTGTCAGAGGACAGTTCTGTCATCAGCATCTCGTCCTTCAGCAGCTTTTAAGCAGACATCTGACAGACCCGCCCACATACCCTAAACCAGTTCACCCTGGATTCTCCTTCCACGTTGTTTCCTTTGCTCAGAAATGTATTGAAATTGCTGCTCCTTTTGGCTGAAAGAGACACACATTGCATATAAAGCAGGGAAGCATTGAATAACTGATAGCGGAGCCTCTGTAAAGATTATACATAACACAGCCTACATAACTGATCAATTGTCCCTTAAAACAAACTGAGTAAGTAATTTGTAGTTGTAGCAAAATGTAAATTGTAGGTTTAAAAAACTGGAGGATATTTTGTATCCTTTTGACATGAACACATGTAGTTTTATTCTACAGGTAATTTCATTTCCACTTGTATTTGTCCACCATACATACATTTGCCCTGTAGATCTCATACATAACAGTACATAACAGCTCATACATCTGAATTCATTCCATAAATTTCCTAGATAAGGAGGTCATATACAACAGACAAAATATCACAGGAATGCTTTATACTTTCAGCCCAGAAGGGTACCATGCCATTCAAATGAGAGCTCTGGTGCAACTGTATCTCTTTCATGAGCTTTCACAGCATTTAACAGAATGTCTTCTGGGATTAATTACCAATTTCTCCATGATGTAAACAGGTGAAGTTAAAAGCATAGCTGTTAGTCATCGACAGGCAATTGTTTTGAGGTTGTCAACCATTCAGAAGTTGTGTTCCTGACTGGATGTGTGTTTTTCAAACATACTGGCAATGGAATAACTTGGGACTGACAATTCTCATTTCTGTAGATTTATACTTCTGGGGCAGCACATGAAATAATAGTGTAAAAGTAATTAAAATTGTACAGGGATCCCAAAAGGTTAAGTGTGGTTGTCACGTCTGGTCCGCCTCAGTCATGCCCCCAGCGGAGCCCTTCCCCCGAGTATTAGGTGTACACAGCCCTCGGCACGTAGTGATGATGTCACTAGTGGTTGTGTGTGGTTATCTAGTGCCTTGTCAACCCAGGTGAGAATGCTGAACCTCGTTAGCTCATTAGCAGGGTTGCTAGGTACCTGACGACATGCCCACCTGTCTTGTGTTTAGTTTAAGTGATTCTTGTTACTGGGTTTATTGTCTGTGTTGTGTGATTGGTTGTCTGGGTTTGTGTGTGAGATTAAAGCCCAGCCGATCAGAGTCTACTAACAGAATAGAGCTGAGAATACAGAGTTGAGAATTTCTGTCTTTACAGGCATTGAAAGAATTTACTGTATTCACAAGGGTTTATGTAGAGCTTATATTAATGGCGTTTTAACTTTTCACCTTGTAGTCCAGTGTGTCAAAGAAAAACGTGAGGTTACTACTAGTGATTGACCGATATTGATTTTTTATTACCGATACCAATTATTTGCATGTTTATGTGCCCGCTAACTGATATTTATTTACTATTATACTTCTGTTTTTGACACAATGATTACAACACCACTGAACTGAACAAACTGTTTTATGTATAACAATCACTCCCTCCTTGCATACAAATCAAAACTCTTGTTTATACACCAATAAATAGAGGGGTCTGAAAGTGCAAAAAAAAAAAAACTAAAAAAACTGTTACTAAAGTGTTTTTGTTCAAAAATAAAATCTTCAATAAGCCTGCTTCGTTTATTTTCATAAATGGCGTAATTCTCAAAACACCCACAAGATGGCGGCATTTATCTGTGAACCCGATATCACAAAACCGATAACCGATTATGGTAAAATGCTTAAATATCGGGGAAAATATCGGTAAATCCATATATCGGTCGATCTCTAATTTAAATCATCACCTTAAAGAACAAAATCTCCTAAATATCAACAAATCCTGGAATCTCAGTCAGTGAATGAACTGAAGAAGAAAATAAAGTGCAAAATTGAGAAAAAATGTAGAGATATTTGCATGAAGTTGCATTAATTCATCTCTTCAGGTTAAAGCAACAAAGGACACGGAGACCAACACTCTACTGTCTGAGGTGGCTGGGAGTGAGTTAGGTTCAGGACATGACTAACGCTGAGAAAGAAACTGAGGGGGGAACAACATGAAAGTAGCCTGAATACAGTGCCGGTTAAAGACACTACACAGTTTTTTTTGTGCTATTGAACTATAAGATGGGACCTCACAGCTGACAGTTGTTGTTTTTTTTTGTTAATGTTTTTGTAAATGTCCATGTCATTTATTTATTACACTTTGACTATGTATTTTTTTTTAATATATATGTTTAAATTTAGAATATACGTCTGGGCGTTGGTCTAAGGAGAAAAGAAAATATTTTTTGTTTTGGTTTTAAACTGTACAGAACCAGTCGGAGTTAGGTCTTGAGGTCTCTGGGTCAGGCTGGGTTTGTTCTGCAGTTTCATGTTCATCCAGCGCTGTCGTCGGTTCTGGTCTCGAGGTCGTGGGTTCGGATCGGGTTTGTTTTGTCGTTTCATGTTCATACAGAACTGTAGTCGGACCCGGTGTCGAGGTCCCGGGTCTGGGCCTGGTTCGGGCTTCAGCTTCATAGCTATGCA
>JBBPCY010117543.1:0-18074 GCA_037974405.1 Brachyalestes nurse | reverse complement strand
CACGCGCTGTGGATCTTTCCTCTTCGCTCTGTCCATTTTTTCACCGCCCCCCCTCCCCCTCCTCCCCCTCCCCCTCCTCCTCTTCCTCTCCACTCGTATCTCAGCAGCGCGCTGAAGAGCCGGAGAGGCGGGAGGCGCGCGCGGTTCACCACATTTTTATCCCTCATTATTTCTTCTTCGTTCGTTCGTTCGTTTCTTTCTTTCTCTCTCTCTCTCTCTCTCTCACTCTCTCTCTCCCTCCACCACACTCTCCCCCTCCCTCCCTTCGCGCACCCCCTCCTCCTCCTCCTCCTCCAAATCTCAAACGCGTCGTGATTTCCTTCATCACCAGCAGCACCGCCACGACCACCGCGACCACCGCGACCACCGCCTTCATCGCCATCCTCCTCCTCCTCATCCCTCATCGCGGCTGTTGATGGCGCGAGGGCCGCGCGCTTCTCGGTGCGATAGAGGGTCCGGCATCATCACCACCACCTCCATCACCAGCACCCTCGGCACCCTCGGCACCCTCGGCGGCAGCGCGCGGCCGAGAGAAGCAGCAGCGGCGGCTGAAGATCCAGCCCGATCGCTCGAAACCTGGCTGGAGCCTGGAGCCCCCCGTGCCCGGCCCCGCTGATGCCCCCCCCGGAGCTGCTGCCCCTGCGCGCCCGGACCGTGGCCGCTGCCCCCCCCTCCTGAACGCGTCGACGGAGTAAAAACGCCACATATGGAAACAGGGGACCGCAATTTTAGGAAAAAGGAGAACTAACCGCCTGTTTTTCGTATTTATTTGTTTTATTACTAGTATTTTTTTGCTTTTGTTTATTTTTATTTATCTCTTTATTTATTTTTTTAATTTCTACGCTCTGATTTCCTCGGTGATTCACTATGGCTCCGTTTTCCCTCTTGATCATCTTTGCCATGTTACCCTCCACCATCCATTTAGTCTGAGCCCCATTCATCAGTCCGATATTGTTGTTATTGCTATACCAGTTCTTCTTATTTTTCTGAATCCGCTGGCTCTTGGTATATTTTGGCACCCCCACCCTCGGTCCTGCCATCCCCCCATTCCTCTCCTCTCTCCATATTGAGCTTCATAGATGTTCAGAGCCACAGAGCCGGGCAGAAGCGTGTGATCTGGTGGCTTTGCCTTCGCAGCCAATGCTGGCCGTCGCTCCTAACGACTGGCGCTGCGTGGCCATTCGGGTTGCACCACCGATCTGTTGGCTGTAGGAGTCTATCTGGATCTTCACCCCCTCAAACCTCATCGCGGCAGTCAGGCTGGGAACGTAAGCGTGGATTCGTAGCAGGCTCATGCCAGCTGTCGGCCCCGGTAGAGGAAGGTGCCAGCTCATGAGACGTGTGCCAGTTGGGCTTTAGGAAGGATCACGTGTATTGATTATACTACCCTTCACTCGGTCTTTGATAGCTTACTAGGATTACTGCTGCATTACGTCAAGCCTTCGAAACCATCCCGAGGTTTTTCTTAGTAATTCTCAGTATTATGTTCTGTATAGGTGTTAAGCTCCCTCCAGCCTCCCCCATAGTTTTCGTGAAATAAGGCCGGAAAGGCAGGTAGTTAGTCGTCTTCCTACTTCTCGAGCTGCCTCTTGCAATCACCTGGGTTCATCTCCCACTCACAGTTTGGAGTTTTTGCCTCCCGCTTCCGTCCCAGCTCCCCTCCAACCCACCTGCCCTCCTGCACTCCGGTGCTCCATTTTCTTGCCTGATTCGGTCCCATAAATTTACAAATATTTACTTCCTATACATCAAGAGGAAAGGGGGTCCCCCTTTCATAGAATGCGGCAACATGGGTCTCTTTGACCGCGGAGTTCAGATGCTTCTGACCACGGTGGGCGCCTTCGCCGCCTTCAGTCTCATGACCATCGCGGTCGGCACGGACTACTGGCTCTACTCGAGAGGAGTGTGCAAAATAAAGACTAACAACGAAAACGAGACCAGTAAGAAAAACGAAGAGGTGATGACGCACTCCGGACTTTGGAGAACGTGCTGTTTAGAAGGTAGGAATCCTCATGGTTGTCTATGGTCCAACAAGTTGTCAGACCTGGGTAACTGGGTAACACGCTTTGATGGTGAACAAATGCACACATTCAAACACCCAATACGGGTTTAAAAGCTTCTGAGCTGTGCTTGATGTTTTTACTGGTTCCTCCAGTCGTGTTGAGGAACGTGCAGCTATTCCCCTGAATGAACCAAATCTATGTCATTGCAGAAACTGGTCCAGACCAGTAGTGGGTAGGGCTTATGCATCAGCCTTCTCCGAAAAAGATTGCTCATCCAGGAGCACCTAATATAGAGACTCTTGATACGTATTGGGCGATGAATCTGAGCTTTTGTGTGCCTGAAAGCATCTGACATGGCCTCTCTTCAGGCCTGGCTGGGCCGCCGGATTTATATGCAGATTACTGTTTAATTTCGTGCAGAGGAACAGCCTGTTTGCTGTGTTCTGGGGTTCAATTAAGGATGTCTGACATCAGATTCAATCAGGGGACGTCGAGAGCAGGTGACACGGGCCAAGCTCGGCTGTCACGCCATCTGATGCCTCAGTGAGAGAGAGATAGTGAGATAGTGAGAGAGAGGGAGAGGGAGAGGGAGAAAAAGAGAGAAAAAATGTAAAGAAATGTCACCAGCTGTTCAGACATCTCACGTTTTGCTGGACCAGTTGCTCACCTGACGCCTTCTAACAGGTGAACGCTTTTGGCTGTTGCACTGTAACTTGGCATCTACTTACCTTGTGCTTCCAATTACTGGCCACTGTATGAGCTTATGTGTCTAATATATGTGTTCATTTACAAGCTGTGGCCCATCTGTTGTCGTACACAAACTTTCAGCCACAGGATTGTTGTCCAGATACTGTTTGGGTGGTTAACAGTGACACTGGGAGTCAGAGTGGTCCACAACCCAAAATATCTACAGAGTGATAAAAGGTTGAGGAGGGCCCAGCGTCTAAATGATACCTGGACAACAATCTGTGCATCAACAGATGGGCTGCACTAGCAAGGTGGAGCTACAGGGTGTTTCAGTTAAACTGACCTCACAAATAGACCCAATAATAGACAGACTCACTGCAATACACTCAGATACCCATAATGCCTCACAGAACTTCAACTGTCCATACCAAAGATTCCCAGAGCTTCATCTGAGTCAGCACTTCCTGCGATGCCCGGTGCAGGCGGTGACCGCCCCGGCATCGTCTCTGCTCAATATCATTTCCATTGGTAATGGCCTGTCCTGTGCTAAGTTACGGCTGGACCTGGATCAATAAAGCCTGACCTATGGTTTACTCTTGGCCTAAACGTTTGCTGTGCTGAGTATCGCATTATTAGAGCGAGACGCCACACGTGGTTTATGGGGCTTCCGACGCGCCAGGCCTTGAGCCGCGTGTCCCTCCATCCGTTACCACATATACTAACAATATTTTTGTGATTTTATCCAGGCTACAGTCACCAACATTTTGGAGATCTCGTAAAAGATCTCCAAAATGTGAAGTGCTTGTAGAAGAGGTTCATATTATCATGTCTGACTCCATATGTTATATTAACATGCACTAATGGCTTCTACTTTTACACATGGTCCAGTCTCTGAACGTATTTAGGAGCTCACTCGGTGGGACTTTTGTCTTCTTATGGTGCGTGTTGTTTTCTTTCCCCTGGAACTGGTTTGGTGCCATTTATCCACATTCCAGCACAGAAATCAATCCGATAGCTGGGCGGCCGAGAGTCACTTTGTGGCGCTGAGAGAGAGAGAGAGAGAGAGAGGGGGAGAGAGAGCATGTGTCTGTGGAAAAGCCTATTATGTCACTGTGTGATTGACCGTCTGTGAGAACCAGACATATCGTCTAACTCTGACCTGCTTGCCTTGGGGTTGGGCATGTGTGTGTGTGTGTGTGTGTGTGTGTGTGTGGGGGTAGGGGTAGGGGTGGTCAAGTATTTGTTCATCACCTTGTCTCACCTCCTCTATACACACACCTATCTACACATGATCCATTTTACATGAATATACTACATAAACACTATCAGTATACTATACATGTTTTCTGTTTATCTGAGCAGTTAACAAATAACAATGTTTGAAACAAAAGTGGTGCTCCATCATATCCAAGCTGATGCTCTAGCTAATAGGTTGTAGGTTAATGCTAATAGCTAATAGGTTAGCCCCAAGCTAACAATTAGCCAAAAGCTAAAAGGCTAGCGATATTATATTACAGCGGGCCGTAATTATTACTCAATTACAAATGGATTGATTGAAATGTAGGTTCTTGATTAATCACATTGAGCATTACTCTTATTTTGTTCTGGTCATAATAAAGCCAGGTTTACCAGATTGTCCACAAGAAGGTTTGTTGAGCAACATTTAAAACGAATGAACCCACACCAGCATGTTTGCTTTCAGGAATTTTATGTGTACAATTATCTGATTAAACATCAAACTAATTCACAGATTGCTTGATTCTAATTTAATCAATAGTGACAGCTCTAATCTCAATGGTTTATTTTGTGTAAAGGTCTCACTGTTAGGACAGTTGTTCTTGTTCCCACCTGCCAGGTTTTGATTAACCTCCACATGCGAGTCGTGCAACATTTTCAGCTGGAAACTGATCGCTGAGTTGCGACAATCATTATTTAGGTTCTCCTTTTTCAAGTGATAATTCCAGCTCATCCGCTGGTTTTGATGGAGTGAACTGGAGCTGACCCTTATCCCTGACTGGGCACCCAGTGGCCCTCTGTGTCCGGCCCACGCTGGGACCGGAGCGGAGGCAATTTTGAGTCCTCAGCTAGCCTTGGCTTCATCACTGGTGAGATTGGTGGGTTTGGATGCAAGCCAAAATGCGGAGAGCTCCCATCTGACTGAGACCCAGCTCGTCAACCTTTTAATACACACTCCAAGATTGCACAAGGAGACCCTTACTGTCCATGTGTGTCCGAATGAGAGGGAGAGAGAATGAAGGATGTTTGTTAGTGTGTATGTGTGTATGTTTGTGTCAGAGAGAGAGAGAGGAGGGGGTGGGGGTCTTCTGGCTGTCCTGTATGTATGAGAGAGAAAAATAAGTGGAGTTCTGATGATCGTAAATGTGTGTGTGTGTGTGTGTGTGTGTGTGTGTGTGTGAGGCCTACTGTGAAGGCTGTGGTGGCTGTCGGAAGCAGCTGGTCATCAGAGGCTCTGCCAGGGTTGTGCTTTTGTGTGAATTAAAGACTAAAAGCTCCATTCTCTCATTTCACATCAGCCTCTTAGCAGGACACAGCGAGTGCATGGCAGCTGGACTGATTCAGAGATTTTCACTGTGAGTGTGAGTGTGTGTGTGTGTGTGTGTGTGTGTGAGTGTGTGTGTGTGTGTGTGTGTGTGTTTATTTGTTTGTTTGTGCACATTTCCATGACAAAAATAGGAAAATATATAAGATAAGATAATATGAGATAAAGCTTTATTAGTCCCACAGTGGGAAATTTGCATTGTTACAGCAGAAAGTGGACAGAACAAAGGTAAGAGCTGCAAAATGATAGAATAAAAGCTACACAACACAAGATAAAATAAAAAATACACTGTACAACTAATACAAAAAATATAAATATAGCCGTTTGTATGTGTATGCAAGTATATCTGTATATATAACCTATATATGTGAGTGTATATGTAATATATAAATATATACATATGGAAATATATCCATATTTAGCTGTTTGGTTGGCACATTACAGTAAGACCATTCTTGTAAAAAGGTTTATAAAGGGTTTAATGGTTTATTAATGGTTATTGATTAGGTCATAAACATTGTAAAAATAAATAAATGCTCTGTTTCTTCCGAGTGATTTTATTAATCACCGTTGTGAACTAATTTTTAAATGATTCATAAACCCTTAAGAGTAGGTCTATGGTGAAGCAGTCTATAAGCTAACTGCCATTGTAAAGTGCGTAAAATATATTATTGTGTATATTTGCATATTTACATGTTACACGTGGGTCTCATATATATATTTTCTGTGGACCTGAGAGTGACATGTATGAGTTTAAGCTTAATCCTCGTCAGATAACAGGACCTACTGAAAGCACAGCTCAGAAAAAGTTGTGGTTGTTATTTATTTTGGCCATTTCACCGGAAGTCGAACTGTTTGACAGCTGAAGCAGCTGAAGCATGATCGTCTTTTCTCTGAGACCTAAACTGCTTTGTGGTCTTCAGATGTTGTTTAACACACACCTTTCCTTTATATTCACATGAATGGTATCTTAAACAGTAATGTATCGTAAACAGTAATATCTGTGTTGGGTACAGTAAATATGGTACTAATATAGCTTATCACATCAACCTAATTGTTTAAAAGTTCAGTTATGCAATCAGGGAGGGTGTTACCATGGCAACCTGAACGGTCACCGAGCACAGGCCTAGGCAACATGCATATATAATAATAATAATAATAATAATAATAATAATAATAATAATAATAATAATAATACATTTTATTTATAAGCACCTTTCACAGCTCCCAAGGTCACTTTACAAAAAAAAATATATAAACAAATTTACATACAAAGACATTTAAAATATATATATATACAAAAGGTTATTTACATATGTATGGATGATCGTGGTATGAGGTGTGAATAAGTCATGTGGGGTAGGCTAATCTGAACAGTTTTGAGTAGAGACTTAAACAAAGGCAAAGATGATGTGGTTCGGAGGTCGAGTGGGAGTGCATTCTAAAATCTGGGAGCAGTGCAGCTAAATGATCTGAGTCCCATGGTGGACATACGGGCATGAGGTGTGGAGAGGAGAGAACCAAAGGAAGAGCGGAGATATATATATTTTATATATATATTGCGTGTGTGTGTGTGTGTGTGTGTGTGTGTGCATGCATGTGTGTATATCTCTTCCAAGAGTCATATAGCGATGGGTAGGCAATATAACCTGTACAGTCTATTACGCAGACATACAGAGACAAATCGCCCCTCCTCTCCATGGCACATTATTGTACTTTACTAAAACCATAAGCAGACTGTGAAAAGACAGAGGTCTGAATGCACTGGGGACTGCAGCAGGGAAACAACCCATTCTAAATCATTCAAAGCTCTGAGAACATTACAGAGCATTTCTGCTGGGGCCTGAAATGGACCTCCGTGTCCTTTTGGATCATTTCAGAGACCAGTGAGCAAGCAAACCCAAATAAACCACTGTCAAGTACTTGTCCACAGGCACACCTAGCTGCCCCAACATCAAGCTCAGGGAGAATAACGTGAAGCCCTATTTGAAACTGATGTGGTAATATCATGCAGATGGAAACAGGATGAAAATAAAGAGCCATATGGTAATGACTGGGTGCAGAATTATAATCTTGTATCCCTTGGCCATGAATGATATGTCAGGACGCTGGTCATATTTTTAAATTCTGGGCATATTTTCAGAAGGAGTCTGTCATGTTGTATATGTAATACAGACAATGTTTTAATTATTCAGTCAAGGCAAAAGTGATTGCATTTACATTTCTAGTCCAAATGATGGCCAAATTAAAGCTGTTTTTCTGTGTTGGGTCAGTTAAAAAAGTGTTAATAGTTCACACACTGCAGCATTGCATTTAAAAGTGTCCCTTCAATCTATGAAAAAATAATATTAGTTTTCTAACTAACTACTAGTAACACTTAAATGTATTTTTTGCTTGAAAAATTAACCCAAATGGTTATTAAATCTACTTGGTTACATACATATATCAACACATATTTGACACTGAATCACAAATAGATTGAATGAATCTCTAGATTGGGCTAGTGGTTAATCAGCCCCACTTTAGCCATTTTTTCTAACCTACTGGTGTCCAAAACTAAAGTTCAAAAATAACATGGATGACTAAAGCAAACCTTTTATTTTGCAACTAACCCATTAATATAGGCTCCAGGTTCATTTAAACATTTTAGACAAATACAGCCATGAACTTACATATGCAGACCTATACAGTCACCAAAAAAGTGATAAGCAAGACAAATTTGAAGTAATCACATTCAATGCAGTTTTGAAAACTCTTGGCCTTGTAGATTCACAAGGAGCCACCCAGGAGGGTTTCCTACAACTTTCCAACAAAGTGATAACTTCAACAAACTACTTTTGGGAATTTTTAAATCGATTTTTAGGACAGGTTTGGAAATATTTTATCCATAGGTATCAAGTTGACTTTTTATATTTATCTTAGAAGCAAATTTCATAGATATTCTGCTTAAAGTCAACATGAACTGCACCTGACAATGCAGAGGAAGGTAAGCATGATACTGGTCAGCATAATTTTTATTATACAACTGTTCTGGATTACAGTTGGTTTTAAGACATTCATTGAAAATGTCATTAAGATTTTGAAAACATGCATTCATTGAAGTATGTCCAGACATTTAACTGCATAATACTGTGTAATATCCAGTCCTAAATAATCTTCCTGTCAGGCAACTGTGTTAGCAGAATTCACAATAACGTCCTTCCACTCAAATCCCCATAGAATTTTCCAAAAATGGATTTCCCATTGCAGCGACTGTCAAGTCACATTGGTCTACCCCTGAAATCACATTAGCACTTCCTAGCACTATGGGTGGTATGAAATATCACCCAGACTCCTGTTCTGTTCCTGGATGCAATCTAATTTGACTACCATCATATTGTTGCTGCCGACCACCAGATATGGTTGTCTAAAGCCTGACAGATCACATCTCGCTTCCTTCTCCCATATTACCACAGAAACTTCCTCATGGATGTTTGGTCTGGTAAGCAGAGGACATAGCAATCTTTTGGTCTGGGGTGTGAAAAGTATTTCACAGTGGAAAGATGAGTTCCAAGGTGTAAATTAGAGGGGGTCATTGTCTTTCACATCTGTTTTGCCTCCTGGTTTGCTTTGTTATGATTTGTCTTGAAGGTTTGAAGGGTACTTCATTACGTTACTTTATATGTGATGGGGGCGAGAGAGAGTGAGAAAGAACAAGAGAACACATTTTTCAAGTTTTCACAAAACCTTACATATTTCAAATCTAGGGATGAGTATCGATAAGTTGTCAATAAGTTCCTGAATAAATTATGCTGCTATCAGTATTTATGCAGCATTAATGCATTCTAACATAGCTGCCATTTTGGTTGATGCTAGATGCTCTGCAAATCACCACAAGACATTTGTCGACCAGACCTTTGTAGCTATTGTTCTTCCCTCATGAGTATATACAGGACACTCAGGAATCAGTTTAGCTTATTTCTCCTAAAAAGCAATAACAAAACAACTGTTGAAACTGATCTCTTGAGTTTTTGCACCAAATTAGAGTAGAAGTAGAAAATACGCTTAATGCATGTTAATGGAACATAATTTTATTGGTATTTTCTGTCCATTTATTGGTCGAATTGTTCACACAATGCAAAGGACAGCTGGTGTTTTCAAATGACAGGTTTTAAATGGCAACTAAGAACCATAAAAATGGCATAAAACTAAAAACCGTAAAAAAAAAAAACCTAAACAACCTAAAAAACCTAAAAAAACCAAAAGGTAGATTTTTTTCTCTCTATTGTTTTCCTAGGGAGACATAAGGCCATTGACAGAGAAGGAAGTGTAGTTCTACGTACAGCCCCCCTGAAGCGGTTGTGATTGTGTAGAGCTTGTGCATAAGCGAGTGTATGTGACTCTGCATGTGTGCAAAGCATACCCCATTAGTGGCTAACACCTTTTTTTTTCCTTTTTTTTCAAGACAAACTGCCATGGCAACGCACATGTCACAGCAGACCATGAAAATGACCTAGCCACCTGCTAAGAGCAATTCTAATTATTTACTGCTCCTTCCATTTATCAGTATTATGACTTATGACATACTTTGGCTTGGCGTCATAGGGCCTTCAGGGACTCACACCAGGTACACTACATCATGATTAGAGCGTTAGTGGAAAAAAGGAAGAAGAAAAAAAATCTAATAGAACATCTTGTGGTCCGATGGCGGGAGCCTGGCATGGTGCCAGAGGCGCAGTGTTCCTAAACTGTCCCCCCAACAGTCTTTTACCACAGTGGGAGAACATGATGACTAAGCGGCTTTGCCTTGTTGCATTGCTGAGGCAGGGGGCCAAAATCGGCAACCCAGTGCTGGCGCACTGCTTGGTCATTATGGGTGATGGCTACTTCTCTTCTTGTTTCCTTAGTTTACAATCACAGCAGCATAGGCAAAATGAATGGCTTCTTGAGATGCACTGTCATTGGGCCTTCTGCCAGGATGGACATGAGCTGTTTGCAAAGCTGCCCCCAAAACAGATGATGCACTGTGAGGAACCCTCTGACTGGACCACCACAATGATTCTGGTCTCATCTGATGGACACTGAGCCAATCCAAGGCTCTATCTGTGTGATTCACTCTTTGACTTTAACTAGACATCCAAAACATTAAAAGAAATTGTACAAGGTCATGTAAACTAACAGTATAGACAGAATTTTCTAATGTTGGAAACATGCTTAGGTACAGCCATGAAAAGAAGTTCAGGTATTGACCCATTACAGCAATGCCTGTTACTATGGTTACTCTATGTGGATTTGATTTTGGAGGACAGTGAACGTGGGAATGGTAAACAAATAAGCATTTCAGCGACGAATGACTCAAATGAACAGCCATTCAACGTCAGCTTAACTTCAAGGATGTGTTCAAATTAGGAAGCAAACGCGTCAAAACACACTGAAAAAGCTAATGAACAAACTAATGAATGATTGTAAGAGGGATAAATATATAATTTCTTTTGGAAGAAAAGCTGGTATTTCCGAAAAGCAATTTAACATGAAAAGAATATAATTTTAATTTCAAGTTAATGATAAGATTGAAGATTTTATTCTAATTTCTGATTGGTCCAGAAGAATAAACTCACCTTGCACCTTCATTGTTAGCTTTTTTCATTTGATACATACTTTTGAAAAAAATTTTAACATAATTAATAACTTGTCGATGAAGAGCTTTTTATTTTTGCCACCCCTAATAAAAACGCAAAATGATATGGAAACATATCTTAGCTTGCTCATGATGAAAAAAAGGCATAATTGTTGCCCATTTTTTTAGTTGGTTTGGTTAGATGCAATCACAGACATGTGCAGTCAAAGTAGACGATGCATGCTTCTCACTGTCAGAAAGACATTGCACAAGTTTAGTGAATCGCTTTAGCTCACAGCTGCTGCAGCCAGAAAAGCAGCCAGAATGACAGGCAGAAGATGTTCTGTTCAGTTAAACTGGCTCTGCTTTAACATGCTTCAAAAGACAGTGTAAAGATCTAAAGAGAAAACAGTCCTCACTTGCCATAGTTACTATTAAATGTAAGAAAAAACACACTGTACTCATGACAGAAGTTTGAATTTATATTTGAAGTTAGAAATTGTAATTGTATAAATAAAAAAAAAATCAAATAAGAGACCACTGCAAAAGTGTTCAGTTTGTCAGGTTTTATCTTTTATAGCTGCAACTATTGAACTGAACAGCTTTGCCTTAGTTCTTTAGAACTTCTAATAATGTTTCTCCTAAATTCCAAATACAAATATTGTTCTTTAAAGCATAGTTTTAAGGGAAATGACAAAACATCAAAATAAGAGAAATGATGCAGTGTTTACAGAACTTGAATAATTCAGTCTGTAATGATCTGCTATGTTCTGTGTCTGAAAAGACTGATGATTGGGTTGTTTATCAGGATTTCAGACTTAATTTAGCTTTTCTTATTAGTATTCAAAATTTCTTTTTAGAATAAACATACAAAAAACTCTTACTACAGTTTCACGATAGACATAAATAAACAATTTTTATGTCATTTTTGTGCCATTTGAGGAGCACGTTTTCCTAAAAAATAACATGAAATCTTCAAAAAACTAGCTAAATAGTGTCAGTTCTACAGAACACAATGCATTTATTGTGTCACCATGTGCTGTAAATGCACTATCCCATTATAAATGTTCCCCTTAATATTCAGAGTGAACCAGAGTCAGCTGACCTTTTTGGAAATTTTAAGCATAATATTGATCCTAATATGAGACTGTCCAGCATCTGAGCCTTAGACCAGTTATTAAGATTCAACAAAGGTCAGTACTATGCCAGCAACTTTGCAGACCTCTTTGTATGCACCTAATTTTGCATCAAGGGCTCCCTGCCCCAGCATGTATTAAATAGCCCCATGTGGATGAAAGTTCCTTCTTATAATGACACAAAAATGAACTCTTGCATGTACATACTGGTACACATTGCTATGCAGTTTGTACAGGATTCACAGTAGAATTAGAAAAATGATAATTCCATGTGAACAAAAGTATGGAAAACCTATTCTGAGAAGCAAAATAATTGTTTTACAGTCGACCCCCAAAATTCGCATGGGTTATACTGTAAAAGCACCCGCGAAAAACCATGAGTTTGTGATGTGGTAAAAAAAAATGTCTATAAATGCCTGTTTTATAGTCTAAACTCTAAATATGCCTTGAATATGCTCCAAAACCCTGTAATTTCATTGTAAACTCAGCTTAATACATTACCCAAAAATGTAATGATGCGGGAATGCTGGACTGCATCTGCCAGAGATGCGTCACAGGGCAGCAGCTGGTCAGCAGCAAGGAGAAATAAATAACACTCTTAGATTAGCTACTTTCAAACCTCCCACCTCTGAGTACGGCGGTATTTCACTGTTACAAAACAGCTTTCATATACGTGTGTTCTCTCAACAGTAAATTTTATATGGAAATTTAGCTGAATTTACGTTAATACTTATGTGACAAATGAGTAAAATAATGCTAATAATTTAGCATTAAAATGCATGAAAAATTATATATTGCCACAAAAAAAAGGTTTTGTGGTTTTCACAAATTCGTGAGGGTTTCTGTGAACAATTATTAGTCCGAAAAAAAAAACACGAATGGCCACGAACTCGTGGGCATGAACCATACATTTATAGTATTTAGCAGACGTTTTTATCCAAAGTGACTTTCATTCCCTATCTACGGGGGACAGTCTCCCTGGAGCAACTTAAGGGTCTCGCTCAGAAACCCTGTGGTGGTATGCTGAAGGTAGGATTTGAAATCATGACCACTTGGTCCAAAGGCGAGTATCCGACTTACTAGGCCACCCACCCCCCAGGGACAGCACCAAGCACCAAATACACTGGTAACAGCAGGCTACACAACACCAATAAAAGTCCTTGGGCAAGATTCCAAACATTACATTCACCTCCTTCTGTGATACACAAAAATTTGTAAGTCGCTTTGGCTAAAAGCATCTGCCAACTGATATAAATCTATTTTAGGCCTATAATTTACTCAACCCAGGAAAAGTTACTGGAATGAGTTAAGAGACTCTCTAAATGGTAAATGATATGTCAGCCATGTCGGCCTATATGAATTACTGCCCGCTAGCTGTGTTCTTTATGTGGTATCAGAGCTGTAATTTGTAGTGTTAGAACGTACACTCCATGCACACTTACTGTATCATTTGGTGGCTGATGTATGAGGGGATTGTCTTAATATAATTAAAGGTAACCTGAGCGCAGTCACAAATTCTTTACTGAAGCATTTTTTATGGACCTCCATATATCAACGGGAGGAGCAATACAGAGGGCACGGAAAGGATGCTGTTAAGGCCGACTAAAGCATCCGCCACATACGTACATTAGGAATGTCTTTATAAACTTGAATTATTGATTTGTAAGGTGTTTTTAAGACTATAATAAATGTGGAGTGCCACTATCGGGAAGTGGATGGATTAAAGCAAGGGTGGCCGACGTCTGGCCAGGAAAAGCTGCTAGGTGCGCAGCTCTCTCTCTCTCTCTCTCTGAAAGTGAACACACCTGAATCAGCTAATTATGGCCCACAGGAGTATTGGCCTAGTGAAATCAGATGTCTCAGTGAAGATTAGGACTGGAAAGGCCCAGAGCCTGGTGGAAAAAAAAGGCCGTCTTCACTTAGTGTCAGCCTAGATTGTCTTTTTTTCAAATTTATGTAAGAAATGTGATTGTAAGAAATCAATGTAAGCACCGTAAAGCTGCTGCTGGGATAAAACCGCTGTTGCCTGAACTTCTAGGCCTGTTTTGCAACCTTCATGTTCATGAAAGTGCACTCTATGCTGTGAAGAGCAGGTTTGCCCAAGTATGGATTTGACAGTTTTCTTTTAAAATCTATTGCAAAAGCATATATTGAAATTGCCAAAAGAAGTTTGAACATCTTCAGTATTCATTTAAAGAACCACTCACTGAAAGGCTTTTTAGGACACAGAATTCCCACCCACTGTCATCAATTCAGTAACAGTTATTTAATAATAATAATAATAATAATAATCATTCTCATACTCATCATTATTTTTTTTTTACTAATAGTAGTAGCAGTAGTAGTATTTTTGTCATCTCCTGCATCCAATATGTACTGTCCACTCCCTATCCACACAGGCCATACATGGAAACTATGCTTCAAAAACAGGTAATTTTGAATTTAAAGACTGGTAAAGTGTTACGAGAACCAACATTTTACAAATATCACAACAGCAAAAGTTTCATTCTAAGGGGTAATGATTAAATTGGCACGAGGCCAAGTAAAAATTAATGGAATTTTTATTCGTTATGTAAAACAAAACATACAAAAAAACAAAATATCATCAATGGACCTTATGGGTAAAAAAATAATATAAAATATACTGTATATATAAGAAAAAAATAGAATTTGGGCCACTTGAAGATACAATACATGTTCTTACCCAGAAATAGGAATACAGGTACTTTTTCAGTCGATAATCTATTTAAGGAAAAAAACAAAGCTTGCAGTCAAGACAGAGTGTATTGGGTCAATGTGCTGCCATAATTTCCCTTAACTGAAGCTACTGAGGAGGTACCCCTGAGAGCACCACCCTAGTCAGTTGAAGGGCACTACCCAAGCAACCGTTTTAGCTACTGAGCCAAATCTGTTGGGGGTGTTACGCTGGTGGTAGGAAGCTAGTAAATATTTCTTAACAAAACATAATATATGTACTGCACCCTCATTGCTCATGTAGAGCTCCTATATTAGTCCATCAAGATCAGTATGGGCTGTGGTTCCATACAAACAAATGTTGGGAACCCCTGCTTTTGGGAACTAAATATGGCTCTGTTGTGGACTTGGAATTATCCCTATAATGTGTTCAGTCCTGGTGCATCAAAGATACCATTCCTTGAGAATGATTCTGTTACATCCCCATAGTGGCCACCAGGGGCCGCTGGTGGGTTAAGTTGGGGTTTTCACTGTTTCTGTTTGGGTCTTTTATTTTGTAATCAGGTTCAGGTGTTTTGGTTTATGTTAGGTGCTTGTATTTGTCTATTGGTTCCTTTGGGTTTGGGGTTTTGTATTTAAAGGGGTTTTGGTTTAGAGTTTCTTTGTGGGTTCACCCAACACATTAGATCCTGTTTTGTGTTGTTTTGAATAAAAAAACAAAAGAATGGATTCCTGTCTGTGTGCCTCCTGCTTGGGGAACTCGGGACAGAACGTGACAGATTCAGCCAGTGCAATTATTTAATAATTTTTCTTGTTATATGTCTGAAAATGTCAAGGGTTAATACACTGATAATTATCAACATTATAAGCACTGGCAGGTGAAGTGGGACCTGTCAAGGAGAATGTATTCAGCAGCAAGTGAATAGTCAGTTCTTGATGTGTTTAAAGCTGGAAAAATGGGCATAAGTAAGGATCTGAGTGACTTTGACAGGGGTTAGACTGTAATGGCTTGATGACTGGGTCAGAGCATCTTCAAAATGACAGGTCTTGTGGGGTGTTCCTGGAGTGCAGTAGTTAGTACCTACGAAAAGCAGTCTAAAGAAGAACAACTGATGAACCAATGACAGGGCCATGGGCACCCAAGGCTCAGTGATACACACGGGGACAGAAGGCTAGTCTGTTTGCTCTAGTTCCACAGAACAGCTACTGTTTCACAGAAATGTGTCAGAAAATGCAGTGCATCACAGCTTACTGTGTACTGGACAGCATAGGTGAGACCAGTCAGAGTGCCCATGCTGGCTCCTGTCTACCAAAAGCATCAAAAAATGGGCACATAAGCATCAGAACTGTTGGAGCAGTGGTAGAAGGTGGTCAGGTATGATTAATCATATTTTCTTTTATCTCTTTTGGTATGTTAATGAAAACATCCTCATTTGCATTAAACTCATTTTTATAAGCTAGTTGTCCCCATACTTTTGCCATGCAGTATACCTTCTTTAAAGATTTTAGATGTAAAAGCTGAAACTGCCCCTATGCGCTAGTCAGCGTGCAACAAAATCCCACACAGTGCATGTGTAACTTGCTCATCTGTATGCAAAGTGATAGGTCCTTGACATCCTTGCACTAACTCTACATGATCATCTACAGCATGTAAAACAAGCATCTAGAAGTTCCTCTGTCGGCATTCAGGAAGCATCATGTTAGGAATTTTAATGACAGTCCACCCCCAACCAACTATCAGACGGGTCTCGGATCAGTGAGACCTCCTGATTCAAAAAATCCCAGGTCTTCATTGCAGGCCAGTTCAGCCCGAATCAACATGTCCGATGCGTTTTCTGTCAACCTCCTGTCAGAGCTCTGCTCAGTGCTGCCATGCTTAGGCAGACTGTTAAACAGACGCTGTTCCAGCAGAGACCACAGAAGCCACAACAGCGGGACGCTGATGCACAAATGGCTTAGCTGCAGTAAAAGTCAAAGACGATATTATTATACATGCTTAAACTGTATGATTTATATTCCAGCCTATATGCAGATTTGAGAGGTAAATGATGCCCAACAAAAAACAAACTTCAAAAACTCCAGGGGATTTTGGCTCTCAGAACTACAAAACATAATACATAGCAGTCATAGAATAATTCATAAATAGTTGGTTTATAATAGCTTAATTACAATTAACCCATTAATGGCCACTGTAAAAAAGTTTACTTGAGTACAAACCAGAAAAAAACTTTTTAAAATCAATTATATGGCTGGAAAGTTTGCTTTTGTCTCATGAGAATAGGTACATAGGTACCAATTTGTAACAACACTATATGCATTTATACATGTCCTGCAGATTATTGGTTGGATTTTGTGTTTGGAAAACATTACGCTTCAGCTATTACCCCCAAAACCCCCCGTCCCCATTCCAGACCCCCCATCAGAGGGTCCCCCCATAGTAAAATGCTTCTGACACCCGTCCTTGTAAGTTCTTTGTCTTAAACTGCAGCTAATAGATGGGCGTAGTTCTATCATTGTTCTTGCTGAAGCATTTTTTATTTTTTCCCTCTGCATATTAGGTCATATTTTTGATTGCTGTGTTTTCACACATAATGTAACAAAGATGCTGCCAGTTTCTTGGCTTCAATGTCACGGCAAGCCTCTCACTCCTGCTTGCACAAAATTATAATTCTCTCCCCCTTAAGTATTCTTTCCTTAATACATCATTTGAAAGCCATAATAACTCATTTGGGCTCTAAGGTTATCATTTCCACGTTTAGAACCAGAAGCACTGCAATGGTGTTTGAGAATATTTTCTCCTGCTTACCTCGCTCACTCAGTCGCCCCCTTAAGGTAAATATTACTGCAGGTATTTTAAGAAACTTTGCTTTTCAAATGGTAACAAGCACAGAGCATGGGCACAGCTTGATAAGCTTTTCTCTGAGTGAATTGAAATATTTTAAAGGGGCTAAACATGTGATCAGGCTTTAGGAGGTGATTTTTTAGCTGTGCCTGTCACCTCTGGAAGCTTTGAATGGTTTGTGTGGCTATTGGTTCTAATTTGATTATGCTGCTCCTTATCTTTCAAGCAACCACTCATAGTATATAATCAGATTATGAAGGCGATGGCAATTAAAATCCAAGAACTAACAAGATGATCTGCCCTTCACGGTTCATTGGAATGAGCTACAGTACTAAAGCTTTCAAGATGAGTTTGGTTACAAAGATCTGTTGCTAATAAACACTTCTCACTCTCTCTATCTATCTATATATATATACAGGGTTCCAGACAAAATGTAAACTAGGGATGCACCGAAATGATTTTTTTGGACCGAGAATGAGGAAAGAAATTATTATTATTAAATTATTAAAAGAATAAATCTGTTACAAAACTATGAAAATATTTATTTAGCATTCAA